>PVJH01045406.1:0-12412 GCA_004026705.1 Nesogale talazaci
GCTCTCAAGCAAATCCCACTGTCCTCCAGTGATCATCAGGACTAGGTCCAGGGAGGGGTGGGCAACAGGGGTGCAGTGCCCCAGAAGGCTGCCCCTTGCTCTTGAGGAAAAGGTCCGGCAGGAGGCACAAAAAGGAGACTGTGATCCAGGCTACTTTCCAGGTCCAGATGAAAGCTAGCATGGTGGAGAGGTGCGTCAAGAGCACGACTCAAAGAATCACTAGGGGTGAGTCATAAGGACTGGGGGGAGGTGGGGGAGAAGAGGGCATAGTTCCAGGCCAAACCCCTCACTTCCCACGGACTGAGGGCCGGGTGTCCAGGATGGGGAGGGTTCAGTACAAAGACTCTCTGGACACCTTTGTCCCAGGGACGCCGAGCAACATGGTGAGCACTCCCAGACTCTGCCCCAGAGCTCAGCCTCCCAGCACTGGACACAGGGCCTTCTCCCCCAGCAGTGTCCACCCCAGACTGAGGCAGGGCCAGATGCCTGGTCTGCCGAACCCCGGCTGTCTGTGGTGTGTCCTGGGGGCTCAGTGTTGGAAGCACTCAGAGGCAAGTCAAAGAGCCAACAGTTGGAAACCCCAGTGGTCTGTGTCCATCAAGATCACAGGGTCAGCACCTCATGGGACACTTTCACTGGCTTACAGGTTCCCTTGTGGCAGAATCCACTTGAAGAAAAGGCCTTTGACTCTTAGAGAGAGGCAAGTCTGACCAGAGAACTTGCGAGCAAATGAAGGGGCAGGAGGAGAGAGTGGAGTGCATCCTGGTCTACCGAACCTTGAGGATGACATCCCCACTCAGAACAGTCAGTGCACAGCGAGGACCATATGGCCAGACCCACTATGCAATGCAGCGTCCCTCTCTGTCCCAAGGCCCTACAGGGACAGCAAGGGGGAAGCAGGTTTGGGATTGTACCCTCTCTGACCCCCCACACCAAAGCTAAACACTGAGGGTGTGCAGCACAGCGGCAGGGGAGTAGAACATGGAATTTTCGAGGGAGTGCCAAGGATATACTTGGAGGCCACGGTGTGGCATCCCATCGGACTCAACCAGGGGACACTTCTGGAAGTCAATGAACAGATTTGGATCTACTTACAGGTTTTTATTTTGATTTTTTACATATATATATACACATATTTTTCTGGACTTTTTTTGGTCATTGTTGTCATCATTTTGCTTTCTTTGGTCACTTCCCCTTATGATATTTTGTTTTTTGGGTGCATATTATTATCTCTGCAAGTCTGTCTAGATAAGATAGGCTGGATGGACAGTCAGGAGAAGAAAACAATGGGACTGATGGTTCCAGAGGAACTTGGGAGATGGAAAAGAGGAGGGAAGGAGGTGGTGTTGACTAACCAGGCATAATGGAGCAACATGTGATCCAAAATCAATGACAAGGTGAGTGTGAAAGGCCTGATAAGGATTGATCAAGAGTAATGTAACAAAAAGAAATTACTGAAACCCAAATGAAGACTGAGCATGGTAGTGGGACAAGAGGAAAGTAAAAGGAAATAGAGGAAAGAACTGGCAGGCAAAGGGCATTTATAAAGGCCTAAATACAGGCATGTACATAGGTAAATATATTTATATGATGATGGGGAAATGGATCTACATGCATATACTTATAGCGTTAGTGTTAAGACAGCAGATGGGCATTGAACTTCCACTCAAGAACTTCCTCAATGCAAGAACACTTTGTTCTATTAAATTGGCATTCCATGATACTTACTTTCCTGATACAATCACTAAAGAGAAATGTATGCATAAGCAAAAGTGGTAAAGAAAACTGATGGTGCCTGGCTATCAAAAGATATAGCATCAGGACTCATAAAGGTTTGAATGTAAGCCAGTGGCCGTCTAGATCAGAAACAACAAAGCCCACCTGGAAGAAGCACACCAGCCTGTGTGACAATGAGGTGTCAAAGGGATCATTTATCAGGCATCAAAGAACTAAAAATCATTTCATTGTGTGCCCACCTACCTGATATGATCGCTGAAGCAAATGTGTGCACAAGTTAATGTGGTGAAGAAAGCTGATGGTGCCCAGTTATCAAAAGATACAGCGTCTTAAGTCTGGGGTCTTAAAGGCTTTAATGTAAACAAGCAGCCATCTAGCTCAGAAGCAATAAAGCCCACATGGAAAAAGCACACCAGCCTGTGTGATCACGAGGTGTTGAAGGAATCAGGTACCAGGCATCAAACACTAAAAATTATATCATTATAAATGAGGGAGAGTACTGTTTGGGAACCCAAAGCCCATCTGTAGGTGAAGAGACATCCTCTTACAGAAGGGTCACGGGGAGGAGATGAGCCAGCCAAGGTACAGTAAAGCAACAATGAAATATGCAACTTTCCTCTAGTTCTGAAATGATTACCCCCCCCTCCCACTATCATGATCCCAATTCTACCTAACAAATCCGGCTAGGGCAGAGAATATACACTGGTACAGATGAGACCGGAAACATGGGGAATCCAGGACAAATGACCCCTTCAGACCAGTGGTGAGAGTGGTGATACCGGGAGTGTGGAGGGAAGTGGAGTAGAAAGACAGAACCAATTATAAGGATCGACATATAGCCTCCTCGCTGGGGTACAGACAACAAGGAAGTGGGTGAAGGGAGACATTGGACTGTGTTCAATATGACAATGATAATAATTTATAAATGATCAAGGGTTCATGAGGGAGGGGAGAGTGAGGAGGAAGAGGAAATATGAGGAGCTAATACTAAAGGCTTAAGTAGAAGGAGGATGTTTTGAGAATGATGATGACAACAAATGTACAAATGTGCTTTGCATACACTAGATGTATGTATTGATTGTGGTGAGAGTTGTATGAGCCCCCCCCCCCCAAGTGATTTTTAAAGTGTATGTGTGATTGTTTATGTGTATATATGGGCAAATGCAACAAGGAAGCAGATGGATTTGGGGCCTCTACTTAAATCTTAACTCAGTACAAGAAGGGTTTGTTCTAATAAGGTTGCACTGTATGATAATCACCTTCCTGATACGATTGCTGAAGACAAAATGGGTGGACAAGCAAGTGTGGTGAAGAAAGTTAATGATGCTTTAAAAGATATCGTGTATGACTGAGCCCCGGTGGCGTAGTGGTTGAGTGCGGGACTGTGGCCCACTGGGTTGGCAGTTCAAGTCCAGCAGCACCTCTCCAGGAGGAAGGCCAGGCCTCCTACTCCTACCAGGGGGCAGTCATGCCCACACAAAAAAGATAGAGTGTCTGGGGTCTTGAGCCTTATAGTTAAACAAGCTGCCATCTACCAGGGAAACAACACAGCCTACATGTAAGAAGCCCACCTGCCTCTGTGATCATGAGGTGTCGACAAGAAGAGGGGTCAGAACTTTAAAAACAAACAACCCCAAACACCCCAAAAAGCCAAAACCAAGTAACCAAATTGATGTGAAGAGGCATGGACGAATGGAGATGCAAAACCACTTGTAGGATCATTGGACAGTCCCTTTCAGAAGGGCCACATGGAAAGACTGAAAAAAATCCAGGATGTGGTATAGCACTGATAAACCACACAATTATCTTCTAGTTCTTTAATATTTCTTCCTTTTATTATTATGGTTTTATGCATTTTACCTCATTCATCATGTTAGATATGTGTCTGCTCATTTATTTGGTACATGAAAGGCATGGGTGATAACCTGTCAGAAACAGTAATAGGAGGACTAGTTCTCTGGGGTTATGGAAGAGGGGTTGGGGAGGGTGAAGGGACAGCTCATAGAATTTAGGATTTTATTACCCCACTCTATGGGAGCCAACACAGAGTTGTATGTGGATACAGTTCTCCCAGCACTGCATCATGTGCGATATGGCCAAGAAACTATTATAGGAAAAGATAATAGTGAGGGTTCCTGGTGGATGTGGTGGGGGTGGGGTGGGGCTAAAGGGCCACTGCTACCAAAGAGTTCAAGAAGAAAGAGAATGTTTTGAGTCTGATTGTGGCAGCGCTTGTACAATACTGACTGATGTGACTGAACTAAGGATTGTTATGGTATCTGTAAGAGCTGCCAATAACATGACTAAACACTTTAAAAACTCTATTCTGCTTCAACTAGGGTGGTCTGGGAGTTGGGGATTATAGATGTTGATGGTCCGGTTAACTCCTTCCAGGAGAGCTCTGTCTGCCCTGTCACCTGGGCTCCAGGTGATCTGCCTGCTTACAGGACAGACCCCTAAGATGCCGTGTTCTGACTTCTTGGTTCAGGGCACTGCGCGCTTCTGGCTATGGAACCAGAGTCTGGACAGTGAACTCTGACATGGGTTCCTCTTCTGACCTATTCTTTGCTAGCATGTTCCATAACTTCAGTTTCTTCACTTGTAAACGAGGATCAAGACAGACCCTGTTATGAAAACAAAGATGTCCCTTTAAGGACTGAGATGTGCTTGATCCAAGCTGTGGTTTCTCAACCCCCCACCTCCCGCCAAGCAGGTGAAAGAAGACTGAGGAAGACGTGATGCGCTTGAATTGTAGTGTTGTCGAAGAATACAGGCAGTGTTGTGGACTGCCAGAAGAACAAGCACACCTGTCTGAGAAGAAACAGGATGCGCCTTAGAAATGAGAACAACAAGACTTTGTCTTAAATCCTTTGAAGGTGTTCTCAGAAGGCTCCAGTCATGCTTGGTAAAGTGGAGGATCCACAAAGAGGTTCAGTGTTCAAATGGCTGAATCAACGGGCTCCACCATGATGATGACTGTGAGGACAGCGCAGAAAGGGGCTACCGCATATGCATGGTACGTCAGCACCAATGGACAGTCCTGAACACAGTCACAGCTCCTGCTGCAGGAAGTGGTTTGAGGGTGGAACTGGACAGACGGTGCAGAGTATTAGTGATTGACGTGCGGTAAGGTGGTGACAGTCTCAGTGATGGAACACTGACCTCACCAAGGCTCCAGTATTGGACAACAAAACTTTCACTCACACACACACCCAAAACACCTAACGTTGAATAAGATGCCCTGCTATTTCCCAGCACTCAACAGACTCTTCTGTGTGGGTTCCAGAGCTTAGGAGTCCATGGTGAAGGCCTGGGAGTCTTCAACCTACAGCCCTCTCTGCCTGAGGACATGGGGTCCACATCAATCAAGATGGTGGAAGCCGACAGTGAGCCCAAGCAAGTTGTCCATCAAGCACAAAGCTAAGACATTGCCTCCAACCCTTTCCCATCAGCATTGTTAACATACAGCAAGAGGGAAAGAATTTGACAGTTAATACCCATATACCCACTGCCTTCATGCTGCAATGCTTAGCAGTATTTGAAGATGATTGGAGACTAGAAGAAGCACCAGCTGACACTAGCTCAGATTGCTGACCCACATACTCATGAGTGAAATAGTAGTTGTAGTCTGAAGATATTTTCTTTTTTATCTTAAATGTAGTGCTCTATAGATAAAATGTACACCTAGCAACATCAAGTACTTTCACAACATTGTTCAACATGATTATTGTTTTAAGACACTAATTTCAGGGGTTGATTGTTTCCCAGCAAAAGTTAATAGGTACTAATTGATACATTCTCCAAAGTCCTGGTCTCTGACTATTGTACTTTCCTGCCTCACATATTATGTGTCTAGTACACGTTGGACTTGTTATGATTATTTATTAAAATGACACATTTTTTCTTTAAAATTGTTTTATTAGGACTTCTTAAGGCCACTGCATCCATCCATCCATCCATCCATCCATCCACTGTGTGTACCTTCATTGCCATCATCATTTTCAAAACATTTTCTTTCTACTTGAACCCTTGATATCAGCTCCTCATTTTTTCCCCTCCAGACTGCTGCATCCTTTTGCCCACTTTTATATTTTTGACCCCCTGGGTGGGGGGCTACATGGGATCTTTATGACTCTTTCACCCAAGCCTTCTCTCTACCTCTTGACATCAATACTCTCATTCTTGGTCCTGAGGGCTTTATTGTTCCTGGATTCCCTGTGTCGCAGGCTCTGACCTGTACCCGTGGACATGCACTGGTCTAGCTGGGTTTGTAAGGTAGAATTAGAATCATGGTGGTGGAGGAGAGGCAGCATTAAAGAGCTAGAGGAAAGTTGTATGTTTCATCGGTGCTATCCTCACCCTGACCGGCTCGTCTCTTCCCTGGGACCCTTCTGTGAGGGGATCTCTGATTGTCTGCAGATGGGCTTGGGTCTCCACTCCACCCTCTCCCTCATTCCCATCGCTTGGATAGCTTGTTCAAGGTCATTGATACCTGATGCCTGTTCCCATCCACACCTCATGATCACACAGACTGGGGTGCTTCTTCCACGAGGATTTGGTTGCTTCTCAGTTAGATGGCCATTTGTTGATTTTCAAGTCTTTAAGACTCCAGATTCTGTATCTTTTGATAGTCAGACACCATCAGGTTTCTCACCACCTTTACTTATTTTGTGTTCACCACATTTTGTGTTCAGTGACTGTGTTGGGAAGTTGAGTATGTCAACTAGAATGTCAGGTTATTAGAACAAAGTATTTTTGCATTGAGGGAGTACTTGAGTAGAGGCCCAATGTCTGCCTATGACCTCGATACTTGACATGTATAAATATTCATATATATTTCTTTTTTTGTTGTTTTGTTTTTTTGGAGGGCATCACTGCTCTCCGGTGGTGGGAGTAGGAGGCCCAGCCCCACTGCTGGAATTGAACCTCCGTCCCAGTGGGCCGCAGTCCCATGCACAACCACTACGCCACCGGGGCTCAGCCCCTATATTTCTGTATTGTTATATTAATGTTTATTTGTATTTAGACCTCTATAAATGTCCTATGTCTCCTAATAGGTTCCTCTCTTTCCTTCTACTTTCCTCTTATCCCACTGTCATGGCTGACCCTCGTTCGGCTTTCATTAAATTCCTCTAGGCAACCTGGTACTTGATCAAGCCAAGGCAGACATACTACGTCTTCCTCACCATTGGTTTCAGATCACTTACTGTTGTTTCTTGCCTTTCTAAAGTGTCACAACCAAGCTGCTGTGAGCGGTCTCTGCTCAGGAAACTAAACCTCAGCAATGCCACCACTCTGACCTTTGCCCTCCAGGGGAATCTCTAGGCACATTCTAGAAATAGACAATCCGTCAAGGAACAGAGCTGGGTGAGGGGGGCAGTTGATTTATTTTTAAGAGACAGAAATAGCCTTTTCTATTCATGCACTTTGGAGAAACTGGATCGAAAAAAAGTCCAACTGTCACCAGGAATAACGAATGCCTAATTCTGCTCTGGGAAGGGCAAGAACCCAGGGAGGAGCGTTCCAGAGGAGGCCTGTTCCTCATCAGGCTACAGAAGGATTAGGAAAGTCTCTTTAGGCTAAAACAGGATCCATTCATTATGGTTAGACTTTGTTCCTGAAATGACAAATGACTCTGATGCTGCCTTCCTGGAGCTGCACCAAACTTCCCCCGTGAAGAGCAGGGGCCTGACCAAGACCATGCTCATGTCTGAGCAGCTGACTCTAAATCTGGGGGTCCCCATGGCGCGGTCTGGGCCAAGAATTCACTGACGCAAATGGCAAAACTCACTAAAAGCCTTAACCTTAAGAATTACAGTTTGACTCTCACAGAGACAAAAGAACACACAGAGAGATTCCAAGTGGCAGACGGTGTGTTGCCAGGGACGTGTCACCCCCTTATGCCAAGGTCTACACCCACCAGGAAGTGTACCGGAACCTCAGTGTCCAGAGTTTTTATTGCAGGATCATTATTTCATTATCAGACCTATCATATACCAGGAAAAAGAAATAGTACTGCTGAAATGTCATTGAGACCTGTATGAAACAAAAATATCAAGACATGAAGCTATTGTTTCTCAGTATATCCCCATCTAGGGTTATACACTTCGGAACCTTTCTAACCCTTCCCCAAGAGAGTCTGTGGTCTTCTGTGTATACCATGCCATGGGGGCCCATCTCCTCTTCCTAGGACTTCATTGAGGGAATCCTAGAGGGCTTTTACTATACATTATCAATCGCCCCAAAGCACATGAGAAAAGATTTTTTTGGGATGCAAACCGTCGGTTGCATCTGCACTGAAATGATAGAACTTTCTAGAAACTAAACCAAAGATGGGAGGAATGAATAAGCCTAGTACAATAAGCCCAAAATGCCCAAAATGATAATAAAAAATGAGGCTAATTAGATTACTGGCTCACGGGAGCCTCATTCTGTAAGTCCTTGAGATCAGAAGGACTAGATGGTGCCCGACTACCATTGTGGACTGCTTTGAGAGGGATCCCAGGAGGAGGGCCTGGATACAGTGGTAGGGAACGCTGAAAGGAAAAACAAAATCTTAAAAAAAGAATTTTTATTTTTACAATGACCAGGCTAACAGAGACTGAGGAAGCCCCCAACTATGGTCTCTCGTTATTTGTTTCTTTTGTTTTTAACATTTTATTGAGGGTTCTTAAACAGCTCTTGTAACAATCCATACATCAATTGTTTTTTTCCCATGCATCAATTGTATCAAGCACATTTGTATGTATGTTGCCATCATTTTCTAGATATTTGTTTTCTGTTGACTTCTTGGTGTGATTGGGTCTTCCCTCTCTCTACACCCCCTAGTGGCCCCTGGATAAATGATTAATATTTTCATTTATTGCACTGAACATTGTTTCCTTTCCCCCATGGTCTCTGGGGTTTGTCCCCCCCCGGTTGGTGGGGTGCAGTTATGTGTCACTCATCGTGATTGGGTCCCCTTTCCTTCCCTCCTACTCCCTGACATCCTGATATTGCTGCTCCCATTCCCGTTCTTGGATTCTGCGTGACATGAGCTCTTATGTCTTATCTGCACCTATGCACATGCTCCAGTTTAGTCTGCAGTGAAATGCAGTACCAGGGTCATGATCGTAGGTACTGAGGAAACCTCAAGGAACCAGAGGAGGATTGTGTGTTTCATCGGTGCTTTACTGCATCCTGGTGGACTCATCCTTTCCTTGTGACCCCTCTGTGAGGGAATGTTCCATTGTGTAATGGTGGGCCTTGTGTCTCTGCTCCAACCTCCTTTATTCTCAACAGTATGTTTGTTTGTGGTCTTCTGATGCCTGTTACCTGGTCCCAGTGACACCTCATGATTGCACAAGATGGTGCACTTCTTTTATGTGGGCTTGTTGTTTCTCTGCTAGATGGATGCTTGTTTGGCTTTAAGACCCCAGATGGTACATCATTTGAGAGCCGAGCATCATCTTTCTTCACGTTTGCTCATGTATCCATGTTGTCTTCGACGATTGTGCCAGGAGGGTGAGCATCACAGAATGCCAGGCTCTAAGAAAAAAGTGTTTTTGCATGGATGAAGTGCATGAGCAGAAGTCCATCATCCATCACTACCTCAGTACGTTGCCATATAAATGTATGTACACTGGACAATACCTTTAATTTTAGGAATTAATGTATTGGCATATGTACACACCAAGGTTTATACCTTTGTATTTGCTTGAGTGGACAAGAGAAACCAATTATAGTCACCCATATGTGTATAAGAAAGAGCATTGTATAAAAGAATAGTGAATATTGGGAAAATATCCCAGTCCAGTCTAGATTAAGCCCATAAATCCAATATTAGCCCACATGTTTGATACCAATCTATAACTTCCCTTTCAAACTCATGAGACACACGCAGTGATGCACAAGGAAACGGAGGATAGTCTTGTGGATCCATTGAGGGTGGAAGCATCTCAGTGCTCTGTGAGTTTTCCCGTGGCTCCTCCAGGTCCAGGGGTCCCACTGCCATCAGCATAGCTTCATGTGTCTTGTCAGCAGAGAGCCTCTCAAGGAGAAAGGGGAGAGATTGAGAGAGAGAGAGAGAGAGAGAGAGAGAGAGAGAGAGAGCGAGAGAGAGAGCCCTAGCTCTAAGAAGGAATATAGAAGTTCCCAGAATCCTCAGGAGAAGGCCATGCCCACCCAGAGGCCTCATTGGCTATGACAAGACTGACAGGCTAGACCCCTTCACTCTTTACCCACTCAGATTGACAAAGGATTATGTAACTATCACAACCTCTATCCCTATCTTGCTTCCTAGATAATTTCTGTCTCCTGTTACTTTCCTCCTGCCCCACCATCACGCTCACCCTATCTGCCTCTTAGCAATTCATCGCAGCAAGATGGCTCTTGATCCGTCACCTCCAGGATCTCTATGTCCTTGTTGTTGTTGATTTTAATTCCCTAGTGGTTTCCTGTCTATGATGTTGTTTGCTCATCGCTGCCTCCCCGACCTTCTTCTCCCCCAAGTCCTTCCCGGCCCATTGGTCCCGTTGATTTTTCCTTGAGCTTGCTGCCTATGACTGTCTTTTTATTAGTATTAAAAGATTATTTTATTGGGGACTCTTATAGCTCTCGTTACAATCCATACATCGATTGCACCAGGCACGTTTGTACATATGTTGCCTTCATTCTTTTCTAGACGTTTATTTTCTATTGGGCTCTTGGTATCCGCTCCTTTTTTACACCCCCCATAACCTCTTGATGGTTTATAAAGTATTATTATTTTCATTTCTCACACCGAGCGCTGTCTCCCTTCCTGCATGTTTTCTGTTGTTCTTCTCCCCGGAGAGGGATGTGGATATATGTCAATCATTGCAACTGGTTCCTCCTATCACCCTTTCTCTTGCCCCCCTCCACCCTATCTATCTGATATCGCGATTTCCACCCCTGTTCTGGGATTCAGTGTGCCGTGAACTGCCATCTCTTATCTTATCAGTGTGCATGCTCCAGTCTAGTCTGAACTGAGAGGCTGCACTGGTGTCATGGTGGTTGGGGGTGAGGAAGCCTCAGGAACCTAGGAATAGTGGGTGTTCATTGATGGGTTACTGCACCCTAGTTGATTCATCCCTTCCCTGAGGCCCCTCTTGAGGGGATTGTTCAATGGTTTACACATGGGCTTTGGGTTTCTGCTCCACCCTCCCTTGTTCTCAGCAATATGTTTATGTTTGTTTGTGATGTGTCTGCTGATGCCTCTTACCTGGTCCTGATGACCCTTCATGATCTCACCAGTGGTGTGTTTCCTCCATGAGGGCTGTGGTATCTCTGTTGGATAGACCCTTGTTTAACTTCAATCCTTTAAGACCCCAGATACTATATCTTTTTATTGCGGGGCACCATCTGTCTTCTTTACCACATTTGCTTATGCACCCATTTTGTCTCCAACGACTGGGTTGAGAGGGTGAGCATCTCAGACTGCCAGTTTATTGGAACAAAATGTTTTGTGTTGCGGGAGGGTATGAACAGAGTCCCAAAGTCCATCCACATCGCCTCAGTGTATTGAAGTATAGGTATATGTATGGAGAGCAATACCTCTATTTTCGTGGATTAATGTATTTACATATGTACACAGCTATGCTTACACCTGTATCCATTGCTTTGCTTCCTTGGTCCTTCCTCTGTTTCCTTTTAACTTCCTCCTGTTCCACCATCACTTTCCCCCTAGTTCTGTCTCTTGTTACTGCCTCTTAGCAAGTTTGCTGTCACTCAGACACTATCCTTCCTCCCTCCAGATCCCTATTTCGTCCTTGCTGTCCACTCTAATTCCCTAGTTGTTCCCCTGTCTATGGCGATGCCTGCTCACCACACCCTTAACCCATCGCTCCCACCCAGCAAGTCCCCCTGGGACTGTGGGAGCTGCTGGCAGGTGTGGAGCTGGGGAGTGGTGCAGAGCAGATGGCTGATGTGTTCCCTCTGTTACTGGATGAGGAAGCTCGTTGCTAAGGCCAGCATACAAGCTCAAGTAACGCCAGGAGCTCCAGTGTGGGGTTGTGTGGCTAGCTCTCAGAGACTCTCTGTGAACCTGGGAATATGACCCCTTTTAGACAGCAATCTGGGTAAATTTCTGCTAACTGTGGCAGTAGGGTACAGGAAGGGGTCTCAGACACTGTTCTTCGGGACCTGTCATGGCATCAGTGGTGCCCGCCAGCAGATGCAAAGCACTTTGGGCATTTCAGTGCATTCTTGTATCACATCCCATGTGAAAATCATAGGGAGAGATCTGAGTTGGACCCCAGTGCTCTGCATCTATTTTTAGCACCTAGCTTCCCAGAATTGGCCTCCTTACCCCTTAATTATCTGGGCTGGTAGCAGGAGAGCCAGGCAGGTAACTCCACCTGGACGCCATCTTTACTCCACCTCCCTTTTAATCTATTTAGGCACTTCTGTGAATCAACTTTCAGTTAAACAATGGACTCTTGCCACGTGGGAGGTGCACATCCCCTAGAACAGTGTTTTTCAACCTTTCTAACATCACGGTCGTTTAATACAGTTCTGTATGTTGTCGTGACCCCCAACAATAAAGTTTTTTCATTGCTATTTTTATAACTGTAATTTTGCTACTGTTACGAATTGAAATGTAAACATCTGGTATGCAGGATTTATTTTCATTGTTACAAATTGGAGCATCATTAAAGCGTAGTGCTTAATCACAAAA
>PVJH01045407.1:0-12406 GCA_004026705.1 Nesogale talazaci
GGGGGGGGGTGTGCGTTTGAGTGACAGGGCACGGGGCGGCCAGGGTGGCAGAGGCCCTCAGAGGGCGCTGGACGCGGACCTGGGCAGCTCAGGCCGGGGGATGTTCCATTCGGGTGGCGGCCCCCAGCAGGGCAGCGCATGGCCCCGCACACCCCCAGGGGCTGGCCAACTTGCCTTTAGCGGCCGTTTTTGAATACCAAGCTGAGAGAAAGAATGGAGGTGGCTGAGGAGTCTGTGGGGTCCCTGGTGGCCCTGGCTGTGGCTGAGCCTGGGGGCAAGGGGAGCTGCGGGGTGGACTGGAGAGGAGTGAGGATTGGCACGAGGGGCAGGGATGGAGGGGGGCAGGCACAGCGGTGCCAAGGGCTGTGGGCATTCAGAAACCATAGCGCCTTCAGGGAGCACTCAGAGGTGCCTCTGGGAGCACGGCTAGCCAGTGTTGCATCCTGAAGGCCTTTCTCCATCCTTCCTCCCCACTGTCAGCGCTGCAGCCAGCCTTTCCACTGTTTCCATAGCAACCCTGGCCCAAGGCCCTGCTGTGGGTCAGCTGGGCAGTCGGGCCTTCTCAGGCCTAAGCTAGCAAGGGACCCTGAGCTCTCGCCACACAAAGGTGGGATGTGGGTCCCTGTCCTTAGAGAAAGGGCGGGAGATGAACCGGAAGCTGCGCCCAGGGTAGGTGGCCATGGCTTTGCTGACAGGGCTCTAGGCAGAGCCCCATTATCCTGGCTCCTCCTTGGCACTGCCATACGTGCCCAGCTCATGTCCCAGGCCCCACCCAGGCCCCCTGGGAAGGGCACTGGCCTGCTCCAGCCTCCCGAGGGCCTGGGGTGGAGGGGAGGGGGTGGGGGTGGGTGTTGGGGTTGGCACTGCTGGTCACTCAGAGAACCTGTCAGTCCCTTAGATTCAGGCTTCTGGGAGTTTCTCCCCCCCCCCCCCCCCCCACCTACATGAGTGTGCAAATGGGCCAGGAACCCTGCGCTTGCTCTCAGCAGGGCCTGGGGGAGCCTCAGCCTCCAGCCCAGGGCCATGTGAGGGCTTCCTCCCCACACTGTCTTCCGATGGCTCTTGAAGGCCAAGAAGGCCAAGGCCCTGGGGAGGCCAGCCCATTGTGCCCCAAGTCCCAGGTGCTATGGGGGATTTCAAGGAGGCAGCGGGCTTCAGGGATGACTCAGGCATGCAAATCCTGGCCCTCTGGGCTGGGAGGAGGATTCTCGCACCAATTGTGGCATAGCTTTCAGCCTGGCTCCTCTCCCTGCCTTCCAGTTCTCACATCAACACAGCAGCAGCAGCAGCATCCAGACAAGAAGAGCCATGGGGGGCAGTGGCGTACAGTTTATAATACCTTGGACTGACATAGCACCTTTTTCTTCTAAAGGCCCTCTGCCTCTGTCCCCGCAGTCATGGCAGCCATTAGAACACAAACAGTGCAGCACCTGCAGTGGGCTTGGGGACTGAGGCAGAGGCCTAGAAGTGATTTCATGCAGACTCAGGGATATCCAGGGGTGGGAGTGGGGGTCCCCTCCCCGGGCAGGCCTGGCCTTGGCTCTGGGAGGCTGTGGCCGGGGCCCTCACTGGGCATTCACTTGGTACTTGAGGATGTAGGAGTAGAAGCTGTGATTGGCGTTCTCCAGCACCATGACGTAGACCTCCCGGCAGCCTGCCGTGTTGCAACTGCCCTCCCAGAAGCCCTCGCCGTTCAGCGTCAGGGGCCACGTGTCCTGGCCCTTCACCAGGGCCTTGGCGATCCCGTGCAGCTTCAGTTTGAACGCGACGTTGCGGTTGGCGGGCAGCACGCCGGACAGAGGCTCCAGCAGCTCATTGTCCGGCCCCCAGTTGCCAAAGCTCTCGGGGAACATGGGCCAGTTCACCTTGGTGTTGGTGCAGCTCACGAGGTAGTTGAAGACAAAGACGTAGTTGCCCGGCTCCTGCCTCTTCTTGACGAAGATCTTGAGGGCGAACTTGCCGGCGCGGGGCAGCTGGACCTTGAGCTCCGTCCGCTTGGCTCGGTGCACCTGGAAGATGTAGCGCCGCTGCGTCTCCTCCGTGATGGGCCCGTCGTCCCCGTGCAGCGAGGCCAGCACGCTGACGCCCTCGTCCACGCCGAAGCTGACGGCGCAGCGCCCGTCGGTGGTGTGGATGATGGGGTCGGAGTGCGAGGGCTTCACGATGCCCATCTGCTCCGAGAACCAGCTGGGGCCCACGGGCTGGTGCAGCTCGGCGGGCAGCCGGGCCGCGAAGTCCACGTAGTTGCACTTGAGGGTGTACTCCAGCACGGCGCTGTAGATCTCCGAGCCGCCCTTGGCGAAGATCTGCAGCTTGTGGGTGCCCGTGGTCGGGGGGAACACCTCCAGCGTCATGCCGTTCTCGCGCAGGCTCAGCAGCCCGTGCTCCTGCTTGCCGTTCAGCATGAACATGAAGAGCGTGGGCGCGCCGCTCTCCAGGGTGATCGTCGCCTTGCCGTTCACTGCGGGGACAAGGTCAGGGCCAGGTGAGGCGGCGGCAGGAGTGAGGGGCGGCGCCCGCTTTCCCTGCCCTGCCGGGACCACGGTGTCCCTACTCTCACCATCCCCGGCCTCAGCACACCGCCAGGGAGGGGGCCTTCCACCCACTTTATGTGGGCCTCTTCTAGCGAGCTGGGAAGCTGGCCGCACCCCCACGCACCGAGTCACGTCTGAGAAAGGTGCCCAGCGGCGGAACCTGGACCTGGACGTCCTCTGGGAGCCAGTCCAGGGCTAATTATGTGGGCTGCTCAGGTCGTGGTCACACGCTGCTCCTTCTAGCAGCCGGGCGTTAGGGTCAACAGGTGTCAGCATTCACCATAGTCGCCAGTTGGAGACAATGGTTGGGTAGTGGGGTCCCTTCCCTCTTCCCTGCCTCGCCCCTGCCCCTTCATGCTCACACAGGCTGTCTCGGCTGCGTTTCTGTAATCTACCATGTCAGAGGCAGCACAGACCAGCCTCTGCCCCCACCCTCACTCTGCAGCTCCACCTTCCTCTGTCCTCCTCACTGTTCCCCAGGGACTGGTGGTCAGGCCTGTGCTTCGAGTCCACAAGCCCTCACCGCCTTGGTCCCTCTGCCTGGCCTCAATCATGGCTCTCCTGAGCACCTAGCTCCCGGCTAGCCCCAGGAACAGCCCACCTCCTGCCCAGATGGGAGCACAGAAGGAGAAGACTGCCTATGCCCTGCGTACCTGTGACCCTTCCCCACTTCAGGATCAGGGGCTTACGCAGGAGGGACAGACAGCCTGGACCTGGGATGGAACCCCTGAGACTTCCCCCCTAGCCTGCGAGAGGTCTGTGACTCCAGGCTGCTCAGCTACTGCACTCAATGCCAACCCCCACAATTGTACCTCTTGGGGCAGGGGAGAGGGGGCATTGAGTCCCCACCCTGACCAGCAGGGCAGGGACTGGCATTTTATGCTCCCTCTCCTAGTGACTGCCTTCGCCTCAAAGCTTGCCCTGCCAATTCCTCATTCACCTTATATTCCCACCCTACTTAGAGGGGTTCCCTCCACCTTCACCTATCGACTGAAAGCAAGCAAGAAAATACTCCCTTATTGGCATGTCGAGTCTGACCCACAGCGACCCTGTGCATGTCAGAGTAGAACTGGGTTCCACAGGGTTCCCGTGCTTTATTTCTCAGAGCCAGATCACCAAGCCTTTCCGCTGCAGTGTTCCCAGGCAGGCTCCAACCTCCAGCCTCCCGGATTTTGCACCATTCAGGGACTCCCTCTATCCGGAAGCACTCTACAAGCTGGCCCCCACTTTCCAGAGACTTCAGTGACTTCCAAATAACCAAATCTCTTGAGCTCTTAAATTCCATGTTGTTGGCCACCCCGTCCTGGATGTCCTCCCGGCCTGCATGGTCCCCTTCCCTACCAGCTAACTTCTTTCTCTGGCCTCTGACCTCCTGTCTGGGGGCACCCACAGCTTTAGGGCTCCTTCCTTTACCTGCTCCCTACACAGGACCTTTAGCTACCCTGAGGCCCATGCCCCAGGGGAGTCCCAAAGGAAAATCACCAACAACAAAGGCTCACCGCTCCCTCCTGCCGGAACCAACCCCAGTCCTCACTTCCTCCCCTAGCTCAGCCCCTGCTCTTCACGGCCCGTTCTGCCCCATCCTGCACCAGTGCTGGCTGTGGGCAGGTCTCTCCTGCACACAGTGAGGGCAGCTACTCTGAGTCATCTTAGGGCTACTGTGAAGAATCCCGCCGGGCCACTCTTGGACTTGTCCCCCTTCTGTGACTCCCACTAACCTACGGACTGCAGGGAGGCTGGTTCTGGCTGCCTCAGCAGCACCCGAGCCCTCCCTCTTGGGCCCCGCCTCCTTTCAGATCCGCCAGAGCCCCCCTCTGTTCTCGTGGTCCTCACATACCCGGGCCCCCCTTTTGTATATGCTTTCCCCTCCTCATCTCCCCCACCCCTGCACTCCCCGAAGAGGCCCCAACTCAAACCTTCTGGCTAAAAGAAGCCTTTCCCAGTCTTCTCGGAAAAGGCTGAGGTCCCTGGGCTGCCCCGGCGCGACCCCCTTCTCAGGAAATTCACTGCTATGCTGACCACCCGTGTGTGGTGGTGTCTGGAAGGACGGGGCCCATCTTCTTGGTCTCCTTGGCGTTTGCTCTGGGTTCTCAGTGCTTTGCCTCCCCCGCCCCTTCCCCTCACCCCTGTTCTCCACTCCCGCCCCCCTACTTTTGCCCATTCCATTTTCCTCTTGTGCCGCCTTCCCAGCGCCATCCTTAATTTGCTACAGAAGAATTAGTCTTTAAATATGTTTTGCGTACATGAAATCAAATTTCATGCTACTGTAAGTGAAGATAGCAATGGAAGCCTTTGTGAGGCTGGCGCCAGACCTGGCAGTGTTCGGTTCTGTTGGTGGAAGGGCTGGAACGGAATTGACTGGGCAGGACTCCGCCGCACACAGGGTCTCAGGCTGTGTGAATTGAGAGTGGTACCTGGCAGCCACATGACCAAAGAAATGTGGTGCTAAGGTGTATCTCTGTCTGGAAGAGGCCCCCTTTGGCCCCTTGGCACTGGCTGTCTGCCGCCGTGGCCTGGATCGGTGGCTCCCAGCAGACGGCAGAACCTCCCACACCTGACAAGCACATGGAAGAGGAGTCTCAAAGGAGCTGCCCCAGGCTGTGATTTCTCAGCAGGAGCTGCCAGGCATTCCCCGGTCTATGAAGGACAGAGAACTTAGGCACTTGGTTAAGGAAACCACTGCGAGGCAGTTGAGCCAAGTCAGCTGGAATGAACTTGGAGCTACCTGCAGTCACTCGGTGGGGTGTGTGTGTGTGTGTGTGTGTGTGTGTGTGTGTGTGTGTTGGGGATGGGGTTTCCACCTGGCTTGTAGAGCCAGGTGGCAGGGAGGGTGCAAGCAGGCAGGCCTTTGCTGCCTTGGGGGCAGTGCGCTGTGGCATGCCCAGTGTGAGCCCAGTCCCCAACCAGAAGTTGGACTCTGGAGATCGACCCCCATCCCAATATGTCACTGAGCATGCAGGTATCCTTGAGAGATGGTGGGGGCACAGGCTTGCCATGGGGGGCAGGGTCACTGTGGGTCTGCACTGCTCCCAGAGCGGGCCTCCACAAACCTGAAGGCCAGGTCACACCTTCTGCAGACCATTGTCTCGGACACTGCTGTGTCCCTGCCTCTGCCCTGTTCTTTTTGTCTCAGACATCCATCCACATCTGCCCGGAATGCCAGCTCTCCTCCCTCTCCCAGGACACAGCCCCACAGCCACTTCCTCTGGCCCTGTCCTCTGAGGTACACCTTCCCCACGGGCCCTGGGAGGCCCCACCCTCCCCAGCTGGCTGGCTAACACGGATGCTCTGCGGGGTCACCCACTGCATGCATCAGCTGCTGTGGGCACTCGGCCTGGGGTGCCCACTATATGTGCAGGTTCCAGATCAGATCCTTGGGTGGGCAGGAGGGCCTTCTCCCCTCTCCCCCCTCCCCTGCTGGTTTCTCAGTTCCTGTACATGGCAGCTGTCTGTGCCCACTACCCCGCAGCCACGGCACAGAGGCCCTTCGACTACCTGGAACAGGCACCTGCCCCACCTGTTCTGATCATGGGGGTGTCTGGGCGGGCGCTCAGCATTCCCTTGTTGTAGAATTCACTCTTGTGATACATGTTGCTCTCGAACTGCTGCAGGGACAGCGCGGGCTTCAGCAGCTGCCAGTTCTTGTTGTCTGGGAAGTGGTCCTCGATGAATAGGGCCGGGTGCGTGAGGAAGTAGAATTCGTTGTAGCTGCGGTGAAGGGAAAGCTGTTGAGGAGCTCAGGCTGCAGGAGGTGGTCTGCAAAGGGGCCGCCTTCGGCTGACACACCCATAGGAGGGTCCCCCCAGGAAGCCCAGGGGGAAAAGGCTCCATCTCTGATCTTCGCTGGATGCTTCCAGAGATAGGTCCCAAGGTGGGGCCCAAGGCCACCATCAAGAAGGGGAAGCTCCAGTCCATAACCACTGCCCATGCAAACATCCTAGGGGTCTCAGGGCCCATAGGGATGTAAAGGGAGCAAAGAGGCAACCCCCCCCCCCCAACGCCCCGCCACATACACCGTCACCGTCACTTGGAGTCAGGCAGTGGGGTTGTGAGCGGGCAGGAAGGAAAAGTGATTGAGCTCACCTCCTCCTCCCACCATCTCTCCCCGCCCTGACTACCGCTCCCAGGCTGGGGATGGGGTGGAGTGGGGGAAGGCAGGGGCTTCTGTGGTCCCCGGGGGGGGGGGGTGTCCACAGGCTCATTCTGAGGTGAGTGAATGCTTGTGGACAGCGGGTTGCACTTGGTGGAGTGCGGATATCTCACTGTCAATATTTAAGAATTCCGGGGAACTTTGGTTTTTCTCTGACTGCAGAGGAATCTAAGGGCTGACAAATCTGTGTCCCTGATGAGGGCTGTGACCTTAGGTTACAGTGGGGAGGAGGGCAGAAAGGCCACAGCCCCCGCAGCAGCCCACACCCACCCGTCTGTTTCCTGCCCCAGAGACAGCCCCTCCCACAAAGCCTTTGGACTATTCTCCTCTGACATGGGACACAGGTTCCATGCAGAGAGGTCAGCTGGGAGGGAATCCTAGTCCCTCACGTAGTCAAGTGGGTGGACCAAAGGTCTGGAGGGCCAGCGGACAGACAGGTAAAAGCGTAGCCCCGCCTTCCTTACAGGTGGCTTTTGGGCACTGGTTGGCAGCTCTGGCAGAGAGGGGTGTGTCTGTAGGGGGTGTGGGGTGGCCGGCCTCCAGGTGGGGTCATCCTGGCACTCGCCCTCCCCTGCCTCCAGCCTCCCGCCTCCCCCATTTCTGAGAATTGAGAGTGGCACTCACAGGAAGGTGAACTTGGAAGTGGTCTTGTCCACCAGGCCGCTGCCCCAGGTGCTGTCCACCAGGTGCCACCTGCCCTCCAGGTACACAGCGTTCCAGGCGTGGTCAAATTCCCCAGAGAAGTTCTGGCCTGTCTGGTAGCCAAAGCCCTTGGAGTAGCCAGGCACCGTCAGGCACTGCACACCAGCGATCCTGGGGGAGCAGGACGGGGCCTGAGAGCCTGCTCACTGGGTTTAGCCTCCCAGGATCCTGTGTGTGTGAGCTCAGGCCCTCTGTGTCTTTCTCCTCCCTGCCTTTCACATGGGTGCATACATTCAGGTGCAAGGGCTTTCATCCCCGGGACTGGGGACCGGGGGCCCAGGGTTCGCTCCTCCCTTGAAGCTGTCCAACTCAGTTCTGAAATGCTTCTTCTTGGAGCTGCCTGCCCCATGAAAAACAAGGGAACCAGGGAGCTAGCCATGTTCCCAGATCACAGTCTGCATGCTGGAGTAAGCACAGGTGGAAGAGGAAATGTGTGTGTGTGTGTAGCTGGGTCTAGGCGACATGGGAGGAGGTCACGGAGGGGCACTGGGCATGCAGGTGCAGAAGAAAGTTGCATTGTACTGCTTCTGCTAAGTACTGGGAATCAAAAAGGTAGTGTTTGCTTGGAGCCCAGGTACAAGGTGAGGCCCAGAGGCAGGCAAGTCAGGGCTTCAGGATGGCTGGGGTCTGCCCTCTGTGGACCTGGAAACCGGCTGTCCCGGCCTATCACTTCCCACTCCCTCCCCCACCCCCCGCACCACCACCATTATCACCGGGCATGAAGGTCATTCACTGACTACCCTAACCATGTCCTGCTGGGAGTGGAAATGCTGACCATCAATCTGGCCTTTAGGGTTCCCCTGAAAGTGCACTCCCCTGAAAGTGCACTCATGATTCACTAATGAGTGTCGCCACTTCGCTGAGTGTCCGGTAGGAGGGAGCACCAACCGCGTCCTCTGGACTCCTGTGAACTGGTGTGTGTAGCTGTAACCCGCAGGCCCAGACCAGCACTGTGGACACAGCCCCAAGGTCAAAGCCAGACCCCCTAGGAAGCCCACAGGCCTCAAAGGTGGGCTTGTTCCACAGAGCCAAGGGTGTCCAAGGGTCCAGGTCAGAGACCTTCTATGTTCAGCAGCCCTGACCCACCTCAGTTACACATGGTGGTCGTGAGGACAAACAGTGAAGCAATTCCATTGCCAGTCTCTCCTGGAGACAGTGCTAGCCCTTGTGGGTCTTTTGGGCGAATAGGAAAAAGGTTTTCTTTCTTCAAGACTCTTGAAGAACCCTCCCCTGAACTCCAAAGCTCAGGGCCATGGTCATGGGGGACACTAGAGATCAATTGGTGGAGTCTAGGATCAATCAAGTTCACAAAGACACTGCTCCACTTTCCCCCCGTAGGGCGTAGGGACTAGGGTCGTAGGAGCTGGTGAATGGCCAGCTATGGTTCTCTTTCTGTCCAGGGCATAGAAAAGTGATGACCATTGAGGTGCATGGAAATAATTCACCCAGAGGACTCACCACCACACCCATCTCAGCTTTCACAACCCACACAATTAGGGGGGGCTTACTACCCTGCCTCCCCCCCCCACACACACACTCTGAAAGGGATCACAGGAGAGGGACCTGAACAGAGTGAGAGAAGACTGGGTGGCAAACCTCAAAATCACTGAGAAAAGAAAAACAAACAACCTGCCTCACCCCAGATTCCCTGTTGGCTGGAGCCCAGCAGAACCCTTGAGAAGAGGGTTCTTAGTCAGTCTTCACGACTGACACTCAACTGCACACTGTCCCTTTTTCAGCCAGTAAGAGACAGACCCATAAGGTGAACGGGACATTAGAGAGAAGCACCTCCTTTGAAGCAGCAGCCACTGGCCAAGGACCCTGATCAGAGAGCGGGCAGGGCTGCCAGGAGGAGGACGGGGAGCGTGAGCACGGGTGGGGCGGAAGCAGCCTGAGTGATGATACCTTGTGGGGCTGGCATCATGACATGGAACAAACCGGGGCCGACTGTTGCGTAGAACACGGATTTTCTCTGTACGCTTTCACCCCATTCACAAAGGTCGAACAAAAGCGAACCCCCAACACTGACAACAACAAACTCATGGCTCTAGGAGACCCAGGATGCCGAGGTGAGCCCGTGCTGAGCCGGACTGGTTTCCACCGGCCTGCAGCCTCAGTTGGCCCGAATGTGGGGACTCTCGGAGATAAGGGCGTGAACTGGACACATGTTTTACTACAGGGACTGGGAGATGTTTTCCTTATAAAGCTAAGATCTCATCGATGATTAGCTGGGTATTGGGCTAACATAGTATTCACCTGTGTCTACCTGTCATTTGGAGAGTCAGTGAGCCACAACTCAGATTCTGGCGAGAACTCAGGGCCTGCCTGCCTCAGCAACCACCACTGGCAGAGAGCAGGCTGCTCGGGCTGAGGGCCCCGCCGCCTGGACTCTCTAAGAGCCCTCTGAGAGCTGAGCAGCTGGTCCGGGTTGTCTGGAATAGGTTTTCTCGCTCAGCTGCAACACTGAGCAGGAGCTGGCGCTGTTGGAAAGGGTGCAGGGTCGGGAGTGCTGTGCCTGGTGTGTAGGAAGCAGGCAGCAGATAGGGGAGGGCTGAGAAGGGCCTGCCTTTGATAGAGGTAATGGCTAAGAGATGCTCCCCACATGGTATTTAACATAGAGAACTCTGTAGTCGGTGCGGCATCTGTCTATATGGACATAGATGAAGGTGAGTGAAAAGGTGGGAATCCCAGGCTTCCAGTCCCTCCCTACGCAGGTCGACTTCAAACGAAATGCTTTTAAACACGTCTCTGCAATCAGTGGGATGGCTGCAGACTCGCCCTCACAGTCATGCACCTGTCTTAGTCCGGCACTTCTCAACCGGTGGGTCTTGTCCCCTTTGGGGTCAAACGACCCTTTCACCAGGGTTGCCTGATTCATTACAGCAGCAAAAACATATTGCCAAGTAACCACAAGAATAATTTTATGGTTGGGGGGGGGGTCACCACAATGTGAGGAAATGTATTGAAGGGTCAAGGCATTCGGAAGATGGAGAACCACTGTCTTAGTCCATTACAGTGCCTTCAAGAAAAAAAACCAATGGAAGCAGTGGTTCCAAGAACATTCCAGACACACTGCCATCAAGTGGATGCCGATTCATAGCCATGGCCCTACAAGATGGGGACTAAGAACTGCCACTGTGACTTACCGAGTCTAAATTCTGGAAGTCTCATCTTTCTCCCTTAGAGCCGTTGGGTAGATTCGACCAGCTGACCTTTCGGTTAGCAGTGGAACTTGTAACGCAGGCCAGTTCAATTCTGGGCAGAGAGGTCAGCAGAGACTCATGGAAACGGCTTTTTATTTTTCCTTTCTTTTTCTTTTTAGGATTCCCAAGGGACATCCTATTGATAGGTTTTCTCCAAGAACACAGAATGATTGCTGGGATTTATTATGAAGTTTTAAGAAAATTTCCCGCGTTGGGGGTAAAAAGCAAGAAAAAGTTTCCCTGAGAACATCTCTCCCCCCAACCCCCACCCCCTAACAGGACAGCACAACTGTTCATTCTTCTCAGAGAGCAGGGGCCAGTGACGACAAGAGATGGCATGGGGATTTTCATCTCCATGAAACCTGACCGGACCCACCCACAGCTCCAACGCCCTCCTTCTGCTTTTGGTTCCCCCAACTCCACACGGGATCTTAACCAAAGGACCAAGAAGTAAAGATTCCCCAAACTCAAAGATTTAAAAAGAACATGGTTTGGGTGTCTAGCGGAGGCCAGAGTGGCTTTGATCTGGGGTAAATCAAACAGCGCAGAATTCCCTTGAGAGAGTGTTTAGAGAGATGGAAAGCCTGTGGTCCCAGACCATAGCTTCTTCTTCTTTTTTTTTTTTTTTTTGCCCGACTGCCTCCTTTTCAGAAAAAAAAAAAAAAGTGGCTCAGTTCCCCCACAGCAATTAAGAGCATCTGCACTTGAGCCCATAATCCAGGATTGGGCGTAGGCAAGCGTTTGCTTTTGCAGCCCCCTCTGGGAAGTTTCAGCGCTTCCCCAGAGGTGGGGGCACCCACTTTGGGAGACATGGAGTTGGAGATAGAGCAGAAACAAGAGCTTCATGTGTTGATATCTCTGTTGAATAAAGGATTCTGAGCTTACGCAGCAGCACTTCTGGACTTACCGCATCTGTATAGGTACATCTTGAGGAGGAGCAAGAGAGGAGAGAGAGAGAGAGAAGACCAGTATGTGCTGATGTCTTTGTGCTGGAATCAGAGGAGATTTTAATTTGTTTTCTCCTTAAACTGCTTTACTTTTCTAAAATCTGAATAATGGTTATGGACTGGAAAATAGCCACAAGTGGTCCAGTGGGTGAGTTTTCCTTCTTGCCCAGCAGGCTGTGCACATCAGTAGCTGGTGGGCCGTGCGGGGTCTCAGAATGATGACTTTTGCACCCAGGGCATTCACCTGGAGTCCTCTGGACAGGAGTGGGGAAACTGGGAGCAACTGGAGCATTAGGACTCTGCTCCCAGCTCTCCTGGTCACCTCTCTGTGACCCTGATGGTGAATCGGGGGCCAAATGGAAACCCGGCATTAGGTGCTCTTGAGAGGCCCTTCCTAATGCCGCCACCCTTCATGCACTTCCTCACGTGGTGGGGACCCCCAACCATCTAATTATTTTTGTTGCTACTTTGGAATTGTCATTTTGCTACTGCTAACCATTGGGCGCCCCCTGGGAAAGGTGCTCAGGGTCCCAAAGTCAAGCCCATCTCTGAGCCCTCCCTAAAATGCCAGTCTGACCTGGCATGAGCCCAGATGAAACAACAAAAAGACCGAATTCCCTGACATCGAGTCTATTCTAACTACCACATAGTGACCGTTTAGGACAGGGTAGAACTGCCCCTGGGGGTTTGCAGAGCCTCACCATTCTCCCATGGAGCAGCTGGGGTTTCAAACTGCTGGCCTTGTGGTTAGCAGCTGAGGCGTAGCCAGGTCTCCTTTGAGGAAAGGGGAAAGTTGTCTGCTGAGCCGAGGGCAGGAGACTTTCCTGCCCAGGAGCCCTCGTTGGTGCACAGCTATGAACCGAGAGTTTG
>PVJH01045408.1:0-12396 GCA_004026705.1 Nesogale talazaci
CAGTCCTGCACACAACCACTACGCCACTTGGGCTCAGCCTGCTAATTCATTTTATAGAAATTTTATTGGGATATAATCCATATATGATACAATTCAATAGTTCAATCACATGAAAAAGAGTTGTACAAAAATCACCACAGTTTAACAACACCTTTTTTTTCTATTTGCACTCATAATTTTTAGCTCCTATTTCCCTCTGACTTTACCCTAACGTCCCCAGCAATACCCTTATGGAATCATTACTCCAGTAACTGTCTCTATATCTACCTATCCTGGATGTCATATAGAGAAAAACATTTTTAACACTAACAATAATGACAAAGAAATATAGAAGAAACCCTAAATTGAGTGTCTCTCAATAGGCAAATAGATTTCCCTATACTGTGCTTCATATACTGGAAAGGTTACAAAGAAAAAAACCCAAGCAATTACATTTTTTTAAAAAAGAAAGACAAGAACAACAGCAGTATTAAAATAAACCTGGTTACATTGGCCGTAATGGAGTTTACAATAGTCTCTGTCTAATAGCAAGATTAGTCACATCTCTCGACTATAGTCAGAGGAGACTAATCAGATGCTTCATCCATTTAGAGACTCTTAAATGGATTTTTGACTCCTACTGTCATCCATAGCCTTCTGAAAATTGGGTGTTCACAATTTAAGCTCTGATATACCATTCCCTCCTTTGGATTTGGATTTGATGATTTATCAACCTTGGATCACACAGGCTGGTGTGCTTCTTCCGTGTGAACTTAGTTTATGCACTACTCAGATAGCTGCTTGTTTGAAGACAAATGTTTAGCGCCCTAGACACTATTCTTTTAGACAGCCGTCCTCCATCTACTTTCTCTACCAGTCTTTGCAGTAACATCCATATGTTCATTGATCTCTTCATGAGGGATGAACATCTATCACGGTCATGTCATATGAGCTATTTTTTCTAGGATTGGTCCTAGAATTAAGTGCGAGGTCAAAATCTATTCTCTTGTCTATGGCTTAAGTATATTTCTGATTCACTTTGGAGGCATCACTATGATTTTATGGTAGAGAAAATCATCAATCATCTTCCTGGGGCATAAGGTAATTCTATTGATAGTGTAATTAATTTGTCCAATAGTATGGAATTTAACATACAGTTGAGAAAAAGAAGTTGTATAAGAATAGACTGGCTCCAAACATCTATCCATGACTTGTTGATGTATATGGATTAAACACTTAAATAATTGAGCAATGTTTACATTGCTGATAAGGGAAAATTTTCAGTAACATTCACTCACAAAGGCAGAAGTTTGCCTAGAATGGCATTAGAATAGTAAGTACATAGTGGTTCTGGATCACCCTTCATTTGCTGCTTGAAAAGTCAGGAATCCTAACTAAGAGCCAACAGCAACCAATTCCACAGCCTTCAAGTGGTGGCCATCTGCTTCTCATGATAGGGAATTTTGTTCTTAAGTCCAACAATTAGCAGTAAGTTTGAGGTAAATCCCAGCTCATTCAATAAAGTTTTTACCTTGAGTCCTTCTGGTGTGGCCTATGGAGAATGTCATATTCTCTAGATGATAGAATCTAAGGTCATTTTACTTCATAGCACATGACATTGGTTACCAAAGTTGGATAGAAACTAGGTCAAAAAGGCCTAACCAGGAACATAGTACTAGGCCTTTTTTCTCCTTGAGTTCTATAAATTTATTATTGAGCATCATATTCAATGTGAAGCTGCACCTCTTCATTTACCCACCAGCAGAAGTATAAGTGACTTCTCTGAAGCATAGATACTCCCCCTCCCTAATCTTCACCCTTATCTTTTCTGCTGTATGACATCAAATGGATGGTCTTTCCCCTTTTCTCCTTTCTTGAATGAGTGAGCCCAGATGAGTTCAGGGGTTTCTATAGAGGTGGTTCTTAATGTGTGCATGTAAAGGGTGATACATATGGTTCAAGGATACTGGACAGGCTTTCTACTTCTCTGTTTCAGAGAGTGGATCATACGTTTACATGGCCTGAGAGCAGACACCTGCCTATGTCTTGGTGTATTTCCCTTAGAGTAGTGGGCTCATACAGTTTTTGTCTTTTTTGGTAATCAACTGACTTCAGTCAACAGAATGGTTTCCAGATTCTTTCATGTCATGAGGTGTTTTATTCTTTCCATTAGTGTTTTCAGGGATGAACACTATTCCATTATGTGTCTGTATAATGGTTACTTTAATCATTTTTCAGCTGTTGGGCACTTGGGCTGCTTCCAGTTACTTGCAATTTGATTCCTATGTATTCCATCTGGCAAGATCTGTAGTTATAGTTGCTGTTTATCCTAAAATTTTATTATAAGGTTTCCAACTTCATTTTTATCATCAAGACAATATTTTCTGACTACTGAGACTTTCTCCTTGTTTCCAACTTCCATATTCCAATTACTAACAATTACCAGTCAGGGTTGATTACATCTTTGATTAATTTCAGACTGACTAACTAATAATTCTTCAATTTATTAATCATTCTTGTTAGTGTTTGGTGCATAAATTTGAACAATAGCTTTATTATACAGTTTTCCTTGTGCTTATTTAATATTATCCTATCACAAGCAGTATTATCCTTGAAGACAGATCTCAAAATATGTTTGTCCGTAGCCATTCAGCGGACATGCTTGACCTGGATACAGGCCGGATATGCCTGAACTCTGTTGCAGTTTGTTGCCTGAGGTTTGTAGTTACCTTTGTAACTGTTAACAGCCCTGCCTTTTGAAGCTTGATTGCATACTTGATGACCTTCACTTGTCAGTAACTATATGCTAATTGCCCATGCTTGCCTGCCCTATAAAACCGGTCTACTCCCAAATAAACGAGACTTGATCAGAATCCTGTCTTGTCTCCATTTCTCACGTCTCCTGTCCCCCCAATTCCCGCTCCTCCTTCCATGAATTGCGAATTACGGACCCACAGGCCGGGACACGTGGTGCCTAAACCGTGAGGCCTGGACATGGAGGACCCAGTGAGGAAGAGTGCTTGAGGAAGCTAGCTAGCGACTTTGGAAATCCAATAACAAGCCACTGCGGGAGCCTGCTGCAGTTTTGGCTTTAAGGTAAGAGGGTAGAGCACTTAATAATGGGGCAGGAATCAAGTTCATATGAGGAAAATGTGGTACCGGAATTAAGTTTGCATGAGGAATATATGGTACAGTTAGCTGAAGTTTTAAAGACGCGACAAGTAAAGGTTAAGAAAAAGAATTTGTTTAAGTTTTTTGATTTTATTAAAAATTTATGTCCTTGGTTCCCTGTAGAAGGGACGATTGACATTAGGACCTGGAAAAGAGTAGGGAACGCCTTGAATGATCATTACGAGATTTTTGGAGCCAAGCGGGTTCCTGTCACTGCTTTCACTTATTGGGGTTTGATAAGAGATTTAATTGTTATTCAAGAGGATAACCCAAAAATTAGAACTGTAATTTCCCAAGTGGAGGAAATTTTAAAATCCAGTAGTAAGCCGCCCTCTCATTGTGAAACTTCTGGTTCTGATGAAGACTTGAAGTTTGATCTTATCTCGTTACACGATGAGGAGCATAAGGTGCCTACTAGGGAAGAAAAATTACCTTTAAAGTCACATTATTTTGAAAAACCTTTTGGCTATAAAGAACAAGTCCATAATTTGACTGATCCCGGAGACTTTGTAGTGGATGAACCACCTCCTGGCCCTTCAGAGTTGGATTGGGATGACTTAGATGAAGAGGCCACTAAATACCATATCCCTGACTGGCCTCCCTTGACCTCAAGATCTCCCCCTTGCATTTCCCCTTTACAGCCTACTGCTCCTTTGATGCCTTCCAGTCAGGCTTGCGCTGAAACACATGTCTCGCCTTGGTCAACGTTTAAAATGAAAACTCATTTGTCTAAGCGAGACAAGCCTTCTGGCTTGTCTTCTTTTCAGCATTCTTGCAAGAAATTGGTTTTTCCAGTGATTGAGGTTGAAGCCAATGAAGACAATAGTGATGAGGATGTAGTACCCACAAGAAAACATGAGCCCTTTAAATTTTTGCTATTGAAAGAACTCAAACAGGCAGTCTCCACTTATGGACCCAATACACCATTTACTATGAGCCTTGTAGAAGCTCTTTGTGATAAATGGCTCACCCCAGGGGATTGGAATACATTGGCAAAGTCTGTCCTTTCAGGCGGAGAGTATTTACTATGGAAGTCAGAATATTTCGATCAATGTAAAGATATGGCTAGAAAGAATGCTGGTACTGACACCCCATGGACTCAAGATATGTTGTCGGGGGAAGGGGATTACTCTACTTTAGAAGAACAAATAAAGTATCCCCCTGGGTTATATATACAAATTCATGCTATAGCGCTTAAAACATGGAAAAGAATTCCTACCAAAAGGGACGCCAGTGTTACCCTCACCAATATTAACAAAAAACTGATGAATCTTTCCCAGATTTTACTAATAGGCTTATAACTGCTGCTGAGAGGCTGTTTGGGAGCTCAGAGATTAGTTCAGAATTTATCAAACAGTTGCCCTTTGAAAATGCTAACCCTGCTTGTCAGGCAGCCATACACCCTCACAAAAAGAAAACCAACTTACACGGATATATACGCCTGTGTGCGGACATAGAGCCCTCTTACCAACAGGGGCTGGCTATGGCTGCTGCCTTCAGTGGCCAAACAGTTAAAGATTTTTTAAGACCAAAAGGGTATGTTTTAAATGTGGTGAAAATGGTCATTTTGCACAAGAATGTTCTTTTTTGGTCACCCTTTTAATACCTTACAGAGGGAGAAATGGCCATTGTCCTCTCTTAGAATATGCCCAAAATGCAGAAGAGGAAGACATTGGGCCAGTGAATGTAAATCCAGGACTGACATTTCTAGTAATCCCATTTCCCTACAGTCGGGAAACAGAATGAGGGGCCGGCCCCAGGCGCCGAAACAAGTTTATGGGGCAGACGGCTTTGTTCGAGCCAGCAACAACAATTCGTTTCGAGCCTCTTCCGAGCCACCCCAGGCAACGCAGGACTGGACCTCTGTTCCTCCTCCCACACAGTACTAACCCCTGAAATGGGAACGCAAGCTTTAAGCACTGGAGTGAATGGTCCTTTGCCCCCTGAAACTTTTGGATTAATTTTAGGAAGAAGTAGGATTACCATGAAAGTTTGCAGATTTACCCAGGAGTAATTGATAATGATTTCACTGGAGAAATTAAAATCATGGCCAAAGCTGCTAGCAATATCATCACTATTTCTCAGGGAGAAAGAATAGCACAGTTGATTTTGCTGCCATTGGTTAAGACTAATAATAAGAGCCAACACCCTAAAAGAGGCACAGGAGGTTTTGGATCCTCAGATGTATATTGGGTGCAGCTGGTTACTAATCAGAAACCTTATATGACTTTATGGCTAGATGGCAAATCATTTACAGGTTTAATGGATACAGGAGCTGATGTAACCATAATCAGGCAGGAAGACTGGCCACCTAAGTGGCCTACCTCAGAAACTTTAACTAATTTAAGAAGAATTGGACAAAGCAGTAATCCCAAACAAAGTTCCAAATACATCACTTGGAAGGACAAAGAAAACAATTCAGGCCTGATCAAACCCTTTGTCATCCCTCAACCACCTGTTAACCTTTGGGGCAGAGATTTGCTTTCTCAAATGAAAATCATGATGTGCAGCCCTAACGATGTAGTTACTGCTCAAATGCTAGCTCAGGGGTATAGCCCTGGAAAAGGGCTAGGTAAAGAAGAAAATGGTGTCTGACAACCAATTCCAGCCATGGGACAATTATACAAAAAGGGCTTTGGAAATTTTTTATTTCGGCCATTGACACGCCTGTACCCCAAGGGTGCGCTGATCCAATCACTTGGTGGAAATCAGCTGAACCTGTTTGGGTTGATCCATGGCCCATGATCAGTGAAAAGTTGATAGCCGCCCAGCAGTTAGTGCAGGAACAGTTATATGCGGGGCATATCACAGAAAGTACTTCTCCATGGAATACTCCTATATTTGTCGTAAGGAAAAAGTCAGGGAAATGGAGACTTTTGCAAGACTTAAGGGCTGTCAACGCCACCATGGTACTTATGGGCACCCTTCAGCCTGGACTACCTACCTCCGTAGCAATCCCTCAAGGGTATTTTAAAGTTGTTATAGATCTTAAAGACTGCTTTTTCACGATTCCTTTGCATCCTGATGATCAAAAGAGATTTGCTTTTAGTGTACCGTCCATAAACTTTAAAGAACCAATAAAACAGTATCAGTGGAAAGTGTTGCCTCAGGGAATGGCTAATAGTCCCACCTTGTGTCAGAAGTATGTAGCTGCTGCTATACAACCTATCAGGGACCGTTGGGATATGATGTATATTATTCATTTTATTTATTTATTGTATATCAACCATATTATTCATGGATGATGTATTAATAGCAGGACGCGTTGGGGAACAGGTCTTCCTTTGTTTTGCTCAACTCAAACAGGAATTGATGAAAGCTGGACTGCAGATAGCCCCAGAGAAGGTGCAGCTGCAGGATCCCTATACCTATTTGGGTTTTCAAATAAATGGACCAAAAATTATTAATCAAAAGGCTGTCATCCATAGAGATCAATTAAAGACTCTTAATGATTTCCAAAAGCTCTTAGGAGATATAAATTGGCTCCGGCCGTATTTAAAACTGACCACGGGTGATCTGAAACCCCTGTTTGACATTTTAAAAGGTGATCCCCATCCTAAATCTCCCAGATCGATCTCTGAGGAGGTATTGATTGCACTCCAGCGAGTAGAAGATGCCATTGCGGCCCAGTTTGTCACTAGTATAGACTACAATCAGCCTTTAGCATTTATACTGGCCTCTTTTGGTAAGGCAACCCAATTATGTGGATCCATTTGCCCTCTTCCCCAAAAAAGGTCTTGCTTCCCTATTATGATGCTATAGCGAATTTAATTATTATGGGAAGAGAACATGGCCGCCGATATTTTGGTATAGAGCCTTCAAATATCATACAACCCTATTCCAAATCCCAGATTAATTGGTTATTGCAAAACATGGAGACATGGCCAGTAGCTTGCGCCTGTTATGCAGGTAGTTTGGATAATCACTATCCACCAAATAAATTAATTCAGTTTTGCAAATTACATGCCTTTGTTTTCCCCAAACCTACTAGTAAAGAACCTTTGGATGATGCTTTACTAGTGTTCACAGATGGGTCATCCACATGAGTTGCTGCCTATTCCTTTGCAAACCAAGTAATTAAGTTTAAAACAAATTTTACCTCTGCTCAATTGGTAGAGTTACAAGCTATGATTGCAGTTTTATCAGCTTTTCCCAATCAAGCGCTTAACATTTTTACTGACAGTGCTTATCTGGCTCATTCGGTGCCCCTTTTAGAAACTGTTGCACAGATCAAACATGTGTCAGAAACAGCTGAATTATTTTTGCACTGCCAGCAACTCATTCATAGAAGAACTGCTCCTTTTTTCTTAGGACATATTAGGGCTCATTAGGGCCTACCAGGGCCTCTGGCTCGAGGTAATGAGATCGCTGATGCAGCCACAAGAATGGTGGCCGTAGTTATGACCGGCAATTTACAACAGGTCCAAGCCGCTCATGCCTTGCATCATTTGAATGCCCAGTCTCTAAGACTGATGTTTAAAATAACTAGAGAACAAGCTTGACAGATTGTTAAGCAATGTGCTTCTTGTGTGACATTTCTACCAGTCCCCCATTTGGGAATTAACCCTGAGGGACTAGTACCTAACTCGATCTGGCAAATGGATGTCACCCACTATGCAGAGTTTGGGAATCTCAAATATATTCATGTATGCATAGACACCTGTAGTGGGTTTATTCTCGCTACCCGCCAAACAGGAGAGGCTACCAAGCATGTTGTGGCCCATCTGTTGCATTGTTTTTCTGTTTTGGGAGTTCCTAAACAAATAAAGACAGACAATGGCCCTGGCTATACAGCAAAAGCTTTTAAAATTTTCTGTGATCAATTGCAGATAAAGCACGTTACGGGAATCCCTTACAACCCTCAGGGGCAAGGTATAGTTGAAAGAGCCCATTTGTCCTTGAAAACTACAATTGAAAAAATAAAAAAGGGAGAATGGTACCCCACTAAAGGTACCCCCAGAAACATTCTTAACCATACTCTTTTTATGAGAAATTTTTTAACATTGGACCATCACGGGAAATCTGCTGCAGATCGTTTTTGGCATCCTGAATCTCAAAAGCAATTTCCCATGGTAAAATGGAGAGACCCATGGGACATTTCATGGCATGGCCCAGACCCAGTGTTAATCTGGGGAAGGGGCTCAGTCTGCATTTACTCTCAAGAGTATGATGCAGCCAGATGGCTGCCAGAATGACTGGTGAAACAAATTGATGACAAACCTCGATCCAGGGAAGAGATTTCTCCTTAAGAGTATGTTCTTTTCTGTTTTTACAGAAATGTATCCTGAAAAAAATGCAACAGGGATACTCCGTCCCTCTTGCATGACCTAGTCCGCTTATTAACTATTCTAAAGGTGATTGTTGTGACTTGACTTCTCCTATTACAGTCCAACCTTTGCAGTTTGCTTAATATGACTTGCTTATTTTTCTCCTCCCTTAACAATACTTGAGATTATATGGATTTGGCAGGATTTGTTTTTTGTTTCTTGTTCTATGTTACGGGCTTCTTATGTGCCCTTAATAGTTCAGTTTTTTGTTTGTAGCAACAACAGGGCTTTTTTACCCAGTTATCTAGAATTTGGACAGTTATGTGTGCTAGCCTTTCTCCTTCCAGACATAGATATTATTCCTGGAAACGAGCCTGTCCCTATACCTGCTATTAAGAGTTAAAAGAGCAGTGTAACTAGTTCCCTTATTTGTAAGATTAGAGATCAGTACTGCAGTGGCCTTTGGAACTGCAGGTTTGGATGTTTCCCTTACTCAGTATACCTAATTATCTAGATAATTAATCTCGGATATGCAGGCCTTATCAGGTAAAATGCAAGATTTGCAAGATCAGGTAGATTCTTTAGCAGAAGTAGTATTACAAAATAGAAGAGGTTTAGATTTAATTGCTGCAGAGCAAGGAGGTATTTGTTTGGCTTTACAGGAAAGATGCTGTTTTTATGTCAGCAAATCTGGAATCGTAAGAGAAAAATTCAAGCAGCTGCAAGAAGACTTGGAGAAGAGAAGGAGTTGACCATCATTCCACTGTGGACCGGGCTTAATGGACTGTTGCCTTACGTCTTGGCACTTTTGGGCCCCCTCGTTAGTTTATTGCTTTTGCCTTCATTACGGCCAGTATTATTCAACAACCTCATGGCATTTATTAAACAACAGATTGAGACCATTCAAGCAAGGCCCCTTCAAATTCATTAGTATCGCTTGAAGATGAGCGATCTTGAACAGAGTGGCACACACTGAACAGAGTGGCACACGACTAGAATGTGATAAGACCCTCTGACTAGTATGTGATAAGACCCTCTGCCTCTGTGAGCTGAACTTGCAGCCAATGACGGGTAAGATCAGGAGCACTCTTTACCAACCTAAGACAGGTCATGGTCACATTAGAAGGCCATTGACCGATGACGGGTAAGGACTGAATGTGTGTCCTGACAACCTAAGACAGGCGGAGTTCCCGGGAGAATTTTATTTGAAAAAATAAAAAAGGGGGACCTGTCCGGAGCCATCCAGCGGACATGCTTGACCTGGATACAGGCTGGATATGCCTGAACTCTGTTGTAGTTTGTTGCCTGAGGTTTATAGTTACCTTTGTAACTGTTAACAGCCCTGCCTTTTAAAGCTTGATTGCAGACTTGATGACCTTCACTTGTCAGTAACTATATGCTAATTGCCCAAGCTTGCCTGCCCTATAAAACCGGTCTACTTCTCACAAATAAATGAGACTTGATCAGAATCCTGTCTTGTCTCCATTTCTCCCGTCTCCTGTCCCCCCAATTCCCGCTCCTCCTTCCAGGAATTGTGAATTATGGACCCGCAGGCCGGGACAATGTTTTGCTTTGTTTTGTAATGAATGTGGTAATTCTTCTTCATTGTGTCATCCCTGACCTAGTAAACCATATGTTTGTCTTCAAACATATCAGTTCATTTCAGTTCTTGTATGCCAAGGAAGTTTATGTTTGTGTATTATAAGTTTTACATTCTACATTCTTTATAGATTCCTAATTTTACATTCAATGTTCTGATTATTAATGAATAGCTGCAGCTGTTTCATCTCATATATATTTGTATCCCATCAACAAATGAAGGTCTGAAAAGCTTTGTCCATTCCCTATTTAGGAAAGACCCTACTTTGAGAAAGTAGCTCTTTCTCATGCATACCTGGAGTGATTTCCAACCTGAGATTATCTACATATATTATATCAGAAAATATTCTGCTACTATTCATAAGGACTTCATGAGCTAATATTTCAGAATTGGACTTCGTCTTCTGTCTTTCTACTTGTTATTAGTGTGGGTGTTCCAATGAAACTTGCTCAAATTGATACCTCTACTGTTATTTAAAATACTAGTGGCATAGCTTCAAGCATGAGCAACATGCAAGATTCCGGTGTACAATAAACTGACAGACAAGGAGGGACACAAACAATAGCACAAGCACTAAAAAAAACACCAAGAATCAATTCAAAAGGAAAAGGTAATTTAGAAAAATTAATAAAGTAGATGAACAGTTAATACTTAGACTAAACTCACGTAGTTCAAGATATTGTAACACTCCTATGGGAAAAATCGGCAAGAACTACTAAAAATAATTCACAGAATATATTATCTAAATTGGTAATCAACTTATAAAATAGTAATGTCTTTTAATCTATGGATTAGTTTTGTTTCATAGTTTTGCTCATGGAAAGAGCAGTTAAGAAATTAAGCCAGTGCATTGGGCAAATCTGTTACATAAGGCCTCTTTAAAGATTTGAGAAGCAAGATGCTACTTTGAGGACTAATGTGTGTTTGTTAGTCCAGGTAGACTGGAGAAACAAATTGATAGACACGCATATGGATATAAGGGAATAGTTTATATACAAAAGGAATAGAGAAAGCTGAGAAAGCATCCCAACACAGTCCAGTTCAAAGTCATAATTCTGATATTATCCCATATACCCGATACTAGTCTATAATGTCTCCTTCCGACTCACGAAGTCAAAGGTCAGTGGGTACAGAATCCTGGCATGGCAAGGGTCTCCCCATGGCTCTTTGCTTCTAGGCCTCAGGGTCCTTCAACAGCATCCAGTGGTGGCAGAAGCAACTCATCACTGACAGGGGGCTCCTTGTGGCCTCCCCAGCTTCAGAGGTCTGGCTCCATAAGGGCAAAGCCATGTAGGTTTTCTTCTGGCTCCTTCAATACCTGGGATGCTGCCATCTTGTCTTGTCCGTAGTTCGTTGTCTCTGAGACTAACTCCCAACAACCGGGGAGACAGCTTCTCCCACGAGGGAAATATTGTGAGATTTCCCAGAAGTCTCAGGAGAAAGCCATGCTCACATGGAGGCCTCATTGAGTACTCCATGGCTATCTCCAGATTAACAGGCTAGATTTCACCGCTGCATCTCAATCATGAAATTAACATAAGCATATGACCGCTACAGTGTGCCTGACCCATTATGTTATTTTCAATCACTTTATATGCAGGCTAAAAGTGGACCTATAATAAGGAAGATTGAAGCTGAATCAATGTGTTTGAATTATGTTGCTGCAAAAATGTTGAAAGTACTATTGAACTTTGACAGAGGACTACAAGACTTTTCCACAATTATATCTCCTCCAAAATATTAAGCAAATATTAATAAATTTTTGCCAGTGTTTGGTGGGAGGTAACAAGCTTAGTTATTCTCCCTAAAGGCTCCAGTCATCCAGAGGCCTTTCCCTCTCAGAAAAGATAGGGCTGACTCCCTGCTGCTAGGAAATGGGTCAATTTCCATAAAAGCTTTATCTAAATCAAGTGTCCAGCACAAGGGCAATCAAGGTTAGGCCACCACCATGAACCTGGGGTGCCCTTCCTTGTCACATGAGTAACCTAAAATCCCCTTTTCTTATTGAGTGTGTATCCCCAGATTGCCCCCCTCATTACTAAATAGTTTATAAGATAGCCCCTTCCTATGACATGTCTTTATCCATAATTACAGGGCTCATATGTCCCCAAAAGGTTATAAAAGCCTTGGCAAAAATAAACCACACACATACTCTCTCTCTCTCTCCAAGTGGATCACCAAGCGGGGCTGAGGAGAGCACGCTACCATAAAATGTGTCTGACTCCATTGCTTTTATCTTTCACATTCTCTATGACTTTACTATAAACTTTACTAATTATCCTGTACAATTGCACCTATCAGACCCATGATGACATGTTAGAAGCCAGTTACTCTGACAAGGTTTCGCAAAGGACAAATCTGACATGGAGCAAATGCAAC
>PVJH01045409.1:0-12577 GCA_004026705.1 Nesogale talazaci
AACTCTTAGTCAAAACCGTGCACCAACCACTAAAGCAAATTATGAAGAAATTGAAGAATTCCACTAACTCCTTTAGTCTGAAATTGGCAAATATAACCAAGATGCATTGATAATCACTAGGTATTGAAATATGAATGTTAGGAACAAAGAACAAGCATAAGTAGTCGGAAGCATGGTCTTGGTGATAGAAAAAAAGCTGAAAACTACATGACAGAATTTTGCAAGACCAATGACTTTTTTACAGCATTTTTCCCCCAGCAAAGTAAATGACTACTGTTCTACCTGACCAGATAGAATATCTAGGAATTGGGCTGAACCCTGGTGGCATAGTGGTTGTGCGCGGGACTGCGGTCCACTGGGATGGAGGTTCAATTCCCGCTCACAGGAGCAAAGGCTGGGCCTCCTACTCCCACCACCAAGGCAGTGATGCCTAAAAAAAAAAGAATATCTAGGAATTAACTTGACTACATTTGTGGGAAGAGATGGTAAAGAAGTTCAATATTACCAGCCTAAACAAGGACAGGGGCTGAGTATGGAAAAGACCATCGATTGCTCATTGCTCATATTCACGCTAAAGAAAATTAAAACTAGCCCAAGAGAGCCAAAATATAACCTCGAGAATCACCTGAATCGAGACCATCTCAAGAAATGACACACGAAACACTAATGACCAAACAATAGATGAATTGTGGGATGACATCAAGAATATCCAACAAGGGCTGAGCCCTGGTGGCATAGTGGTTGTGCGCGTGACTGCGGCCCACTGGGACGGGGGTTCAATTCCAGCAGTGGGGCTGGGCCTCCTACTCCCACCACCGGAGAGCAGTGATGCCCCAAAACAAAACAAAAAAAACAAACAAAAAAAGAATATCCAACAAGACAAATGTGTGCATAAGCAAATGTGGTGAAGAAAGCTGATGGTGCCCGGCTATCAAAAGATATAGCATCTGGTGTCTTAAAGGCTTGAAGGTAAACAAGCAGCCATCTAGCTCAGAAGTAACAAAGCCCACATGGAAGAAGCACACCAGCCTGTGTGAACACGAGGTATCGAAGGGAACCAGGTATCAGGCATCAAAAAACTAAAAATCATATCATTGTAAATGAGGGGGAGTTGGGAGCCAAAACCCCTCTGTAGGTAATGGGACATCCCCTTACAGAAGGGTTGTGGGGAGGAGATGAGACAGTCAGGGTGCAGTGTAGCAATGATGAAACATACAACTTTCCTCTAGTTCTTCAGTGCTTCCTCCCTCCCACTATCATGATCCCAATTCTACCTTACAAATCTGACTAGACCAGAGGATGTACACTGATACAGATAGGAATCAGAAACATAGGACAGATGATCCCTTCAGGACCAGTGGTGAGAGTGGTGATACTGGGAGGGTGGAGAGGTGGGGTAGAAAGGGGGAACCAATTATAAGGATCTACATTTAATCTCCTCCCTGGGGTATGGACAACAGGGAAGTGGCTGAAGGGAGACATCTGACAGTGTAAGATATGACAGCATAATAATAATTTATAGATTATCAAGGGCCCATTAGGGAGAGGGGAGCAGGGAGGGAGGGGAAAATGAGTAGCTGGTACCAAGGATTTAAGAAGAAAACAAATGTTTTGAGAATGATGAGGGCAACAACTGTACAAAGGTGTTTGACATACAATGGATGGATGGATGGATTGTGATAAGAGTTGTATGCACCCCCAATAAAATGATTTTTAAAAATCACTAAAAAAAAAAAAAAAGACTATCCTACATGAAGAAAGTAAATGGGCATTTAAAAAACAAGAAAGGGCTGAGGCCCGGTGGCATAGTGGTTGTGCACGGGACTGCAGCCCACTGGGATGGAGGTTCAATTCCAGCAGCGGTTCCACAGGAGCAAAGGCTGGGCCTCCTACTTCCACCACCAGAAGGCAGTGATACCCCCTCCAAAAAATAAAAACAAGAAAGAAAAGACCAAAACAGATGTCAGAACAGACTCCTAACCTTTTTCTAGATCATGAAGTGGCTGAGGCAAATGGAAGAAATGATGAGGTAAAGAGCTGGTCAGCAATTTTCAAAGGCCAGTTTGAAAGACAAAATAAAGTATTACAAAGAAATGTGGAAATATCTGGAGCTAGAAAACCAAAAGGGAAGAATTCAGCATTCCTGAGGTTAAAAGAACTGAAGAAAAAGCTTTGCAATATTAAAGAATCCCAAGGTCAAAATATCGAATGATGCAGGAAGCATCAAAAGAAATTAAAGCCAAATTCAGAAGAGGGCATAGATATGTGAGATAGTATTGCTGACGTTAGATGGGTCTTGGCTGAAAGCAGGGCATACCAGGAAGATATTTACTTGTGTTTTATTGACTGTGCAAATGCATTTGACTGTAAAAATTATAACAAACTATGTATAATGTTGCCAGGGAAATCTAGAATATTTAATTGTGCTCTCAAAGAATGCATATATGGAATAGAAGAAGGGGATACTGTGTCATTTAAAATCAGGAAGGGTATAAGTTAGAGTTGCCTTTCATCATATTTATTCAATCTGAATGCTGAACAAGTATTCAAAGAAGCTGTACTGTATGAAAAAAATGTGGCATCAGGATTGTAGGAAGCCTCGAAAGCAACCTGCAAAATATAGATGTGAGAACTTTAGTTGCCCAAAGTTAAGAGAACTTGAAGCACTTGATGATGAATATCAAAGACTATGGTTTCAGGATGGATCACAACTCCATGTAAAGAAAACAAAAATGGACAAATGGGCCGAGAACGTCGTGATAAACAGAGAAAAGATTAAAGTTGTCAAGGATTTTCTTTTACTTGGATCCACCATCAACGTCCAGGAAAGTCGAGAAACCAAAGGACATATTGCATTGGGCAGATCTATTGCACAGATCTACTTAAAAGTGTCAAAGAGCAAAGATGTCACTTTCAGGACTAGGGTGCCGAGAGGAAGAGGAATCACTTACTATGGCCCCTCTATCAGTAACTGAATATGAGCATGCAAATAAAATGTTGAACATATATTCCCAAACTTATTTGGCCTTTTCGGTGGGTGGGGAGGGGGGTGGAGACAAAAAAAACCCCCCAAACTCAGCATTTACTTAGTTACTAAAAACTGTGGTGCTCTAGCCCGTAATCTAGGATGCAGTGTAGTTGGTTACTTTTGCAGCCCCTCTGAATTGCTGCTGCGTCCCCAGGAGGCGGTATCATCCACTTGGGGAAATGTTGAGGAATCTAATGTGGGGATGAGTTACTTTTGCCATATGGAGGGGTGTAAAAGACAGAAGCAGGAAGATGAGACTCCTGACACTATTAAGAAAGAAGAGCTACAATCGAAGGACACAGGACATCCCTGCCCGAATTGGCAGAGGCATTGCAAGTCGTAGCACTGAAGTCTTATGACAGAGCAGAGGAGGTGCTTGGGGACCAGAAGGCAGAGCAGTGGGCTTCTCAGTCCACAGACGAAGCAAAGCTGGGTGCTTTGGGGCAAGAAACTGGCTTGGGGGATGGAGTAGTCTTCCGATGTTTATAAGTTCTATGCCCCCAGCAGGACAGAGGCCAAGTGACCTCGTAGCTGAAAGACCAAGGACGAGAGAGTGATATCTTTGCCTGTATGGCTGAGAGGAGGCCATGGACAAAAGAATTGTGTTCTTAGTATTTCATAACCTGCTAGCTTCTCTAATAAACCCCATAATCCTAAGTGTCATTTGTGAGTTCATGTGACCTTTACAGCTAATTATCCATGGTCTCAGAATAGAATCAAGGGGAAGGGGGTGGAGTCATGTCTGACCTCCACCCCAGAAAAATCATCCTTGGGCAGAGGTGGAGTTGGATTCTCATCCCTCCCCACGTAGCCAGAGGAGGTCAGACACCGTGGCCCCCAAGTCATTCCCTTGGCTTGCCTGAGGCACGTCAAATTACCTCCTAAGCTTGTGAAAGCTGAGCAGTGAATCAGGGAGACTGCAAAAGTACATTTGAATTATGGTGTTGGTGGAGAACATGGACAGTACTAGAAGGGCAAAAAAATCTGTGTTTGGAGGAGTTCAATCTCTCCTTAGAAGAGAGGATGGTGGGCTCAGCCCACAGTGGCGTAGTGGTTGAGTGCGGGACTACAACCCACTAGGTTGATGGTTCAAATCCAGCAGCAGATCTCCTGGGGCAAGGCTTGGCCTCCTACACCCACCAGAGGACAGTGATACACACACACACACACACACACACACACACAAAAGAGGATGGCAAGACTTCATCCCAACCACTTTGGGCATGTTATCCGGAGAGATCAGTCCAGGGGTAAGCCCCAGAAAGAGATGGATTGACCCAGTGAGTGCAGCAATGGACTTTGACATAGCAACGGTTTTGAGAATGGGCTAGCACCAGAGAGTGCTTTGTTCTGTTGCACAGAGGGATGGATGCTGTGAGTGGAAAGCCACTCGACCAACTTGATGGCACTGGACTACAACACCATTTTGTTTTGGAAACCCACAGCAGCTGCTCTGGTGTGTTGTATCGGGCTGTTAGACGTCAAAATGACGCCAGGGCATGAGTTGCAAAGCAGATCATGTTTTTCATTCAACAACTTAATAACTTGTCAAATCTTCCAGCGGTTTGCCCTGTTTTCCCCAACTCCCCTTTATATATCCCCCTACTCTTCCTCTTCTGTGATATAATTTTCTCTTCACCCATTAAATGATCATTTCCTATCTACCCTCTAACCTTTACTTCCTCTTCCCTTCCTTCCCCCCACCCCTGATAACTATCATGGTCAGTTTCTTTTAGAATGCTTGCCCTGAATTCTTTTTTAATAACAGGGGTCCAATACAATATTTGCCCTTTGTGAGTTAGTAACTTCACTCAGCAAAATGTCCTCCAAATTACAACAGCAGCTTTATAATGAGTGTTTACTTGGGATATTTTTGAAAGGCATTGAGGATGATGGCAGTAAATCTGCAAAACACACCCTGTCACAAGCAACCTCTGGTGCCACTTGTGCCCTGTGTCTTGGCAAGTACCAGACTGGGGCTGCCTCCCAAGCCATTCTGTCCAGCTCAAGGCACCCTTGAGTCTCTCCAGAAATATCTTTAAATAGAGTAGTTCAGAAGAGGGCATGGGAACTGGCTGGAGATTGTAGGTCCATTCTCCTCCTCATTGGCATGGAAGAGTTAGAACAAGCCCTGGGGTGTCCAGCCCTGTAGACGCCCAAGCCAGCACAAGACAAGGAAGAAGAAAGGTCAGCACCCCTGAGAGAGACACAAGGGCCAAAGGGCCCAAACCCCAAAGAGCTCCTGTGCTCACACTAAATAGAAGGCATTAATTTAAAAAGCCGGAAAAGACACTGTCCTTAGGGAATTTTTAAAATCCCACTCTAAAAAAAGAAGCCTTCTTGAGCTCTTTATTTTTATGCGAGCAGCATGTGTAATTTGATCTTCAACCTCACAATAGTTCAGTGGCATTTCCTTGGCCTGAACTTCAATCTTCCGTCTTTAAAAAAATATTTGTGATCTCATTCCCTAGCTTTCCTGGACATTCGTGACTGAGACCCTATTGTTCTTTCTTGGACTACTCTTACAGCATCCTCATGCCTGGATTATGCCTCAGTCCACGGCACAATTACCAAAGGAGAGACAAACACCGTGTGTATGAGAAATTGTCTTCTTTCATGTGACATCAAGGGAATTGTTTGGATTAAGCAAGCATGAGGAGAGTTACCTGCGGCACTGAGGTGTTGCCCTTCCACCCTTTGGGGAGCCCCTCCTCTTACCACTGGAAGCCCCCTCGGGTCTCTTTGCCCTCAAACCTGGGCCTCACAGGGTCAGAGCCTGCTCATGACCAGGTGTTATGGGGAGCAGGGTTTAGCCACCCCCAATTCACCACCTCCACCAACTGAGAAGTGCTGGAGTTTCTGAAAGCTAAGCATTCTCTGGAATGCTTCTAAAGAGGGTCACATGTGGTTTCTACTTGTCACTCTTTCCTAATGGACCTTTCATCTCAGCCATGGTGGAATCTGTCTTTGAGGGGGTCTTAGTCAGGAAACTAAATGAGCCAAAGCCAGTTCCTCTCAGCCTGGTGCACTCCAAAGGGTGGGCAAGTCACTTCGACTCAGCCAACTACAGGCCTTTCCCCCTGACTTCAGAGTCTCCAGTGAGGAAAGCCGAGGGCTGCAGGCTCTGCAGGGTCCATCGTGGAGAAAAGACCAGACAATTCTTTCCCTCAGTGGGCTTCCAGCTTTTCTCAAGTCTGATCTTCTAGTTCTATGAGTCTCCTGGTAGCTTTTCAATAGACTTTTATTTGAATTAGCAAGAGTAGTTGGTCTTACTGTGATGGGTTGTTATGCCGCTGAGAGTTATGAGGCTGATATTTCAAACACCAGCAGAGTCTCCCACAGGTTCCACTGAGGCTCCAGTGCAACCTCTGTGCCTATAGATAGCAAGGTCTCACAATCTATTTCAAGATATTGGTCAATGAAAACCCTATGGATCAAACAGAATATTGTCTGATATCAGGCTGGAAGATATGCCCCATGTTGGAAGGCATTAAAAATATACACAGTAGCCCCCACAATGAGCTCTGTGTAATAATGGTATATGAGTGACATCTGACCTCCTCTGGCTTCACAAGGGGAGAGGACGAGAATCAGCATTAACTCAAAGACATTTCCTAAAGAACCTGAGGTCAAGCATGCTCCAAACCTCCTGAGCAATTCTGTCACCAATTGCACCTTCCATAGCACTCTCTACTTCCTGGGTTTGCTAACTCATTGCAGTGACCACCCAGAAGTTGCAAGCCATAGTTAGAATTATGGGGCTCATTGGGGAAGTTATACTTAAGACACAACTCTTCAGTCAAAACAACCTCCTTCTGGCTAGGCCTGGAGGCAGATCTCTCTCTCTAGTCCTCCCCTGCTCAGCCACACAGCCCTTTAACTTCTCTCCTGGTCAGGCAGTGTTAGAGGGTTCTTTACGCACTGCAGATAAATGCTCTAAAGGCATGCAACTACGCTACTACAAGCCTCAGCCCAAAGATATTCAGCATCTGTCTTCATGGGTCAGCAAGTCTTGCTCCCCACTCCACAAGCAAGCCTGTCTGAAGGCACTCACCTTTGCTTGTTTGGTGGGCCAGGAAGCTCAGCCCTCTGTCTCCTACAGCTCTTGGTCCATGCTGCACCATTCCTAGGCCCCTGCTCTCATGTCACAGATTTCTGTTATTAAGATTCCGGATTAAGGAGGTTGAATGCACAAGGATCTCAGGGTGGGGAGCGTGCGCACCATTCCAGGCTTTTCTTTATGGTGCGAGAGTCTCCCTTCCCTGCTTCTGAGATGGCTTGTTATATACTCAATTAGATGGTAACATTGCCCAAGCTCCATGTCAGAGTTACAAGATTAAAGCAATCACAATGAACTCTGCTGAAAATTACTCACAACCGAGTAACAGAATTCTCTCAGCATCTTTCTCCACCTTCTTTTACGCACACATATCAAGAAAAGAGGAAAGACACCCAACCTGCCTGGTGACAATCCGTTGTTTGGTGGGAGGTACAAAGACGGTGACTGTTGTTGTAGGTGTCTTTGAGTCAGTTCCAACTCACTGTGACTCGCTGTACAACAGAATTAAACACCGCCTGGCCCTGTGCTACTCACCCTTGTTATACTTGAACACAACATTTCAAGCACTGTGTCAGGCCAGCTTGTCGAAGAGCTTCTGCCTCTTTTTCCCTGCTGCTCCAATTTACAAAGAATGAGGTCCTTTTCCAGGGACTGGTCTATCCTGGCAAGATGTCCAAAGTACCTGAAACAAAGTCTATCTTTGCTTCTAAGGAGAATTCTGGTTTTCTTCCAAGACAGATCGGTCTATTCTTTTGGCAGTCTGTGGTACTTTGAATATTCTCGCCAGGATCCTAATCCAAATGCATTCATAAAATGTATGATTTTTTTTTGGGGGGGGGCATCACTGCTCTCCGGCGGTGGGAGTAGGAGACCCAGCCCCACTGCTGGAATTGAACCTCCATCCCAGTGGGCCGCAGTCCCACGCACAACCACTACACCACCGGGGCTCAGCCCAAAATGTATGATTTTGTGGTCTTCTTTATTTAATGTCCAGCTCTCACATGTCTATGAGGCAGTTGAAAATGGCTTGGTCAGGCCTCTTGTAGTCCTCGAAGTCATATCCTTGCTTTTCCACACACGAGGTGCTGTGCAACAGATTTACCCACTGCAATGTCTTTTGATCTCTTGATGGCTGCTTTCATGAGCATTGACTGTGGATCCAAGGAAAACAAAATCCTTGACAACTTTAACCTTTGCTCCATTTATCATGATGCTGACCCAGTTGTGAGGATTTTGGTCTTCTTTACGTTGGACTGTAATCCATACGAAAGGCTGCAATCTTTGATCTTCATCAGCACATGCTTCAGGTGCTCCTCCCTCTCACAAAACAAGGTTCCATCATCTGCATATTGCAAGTTGTTCCTAAGTCTTCTTCCGGTCCTACTTCATATAAGCCAGTTTCTCTGATTACTTCATCAGCAAACAGGTAGAATCGGTATAGTGATAGTATACAACTCCATTGCACACCTTTCCCGATGTTAAACCAGGCAGTGTGCCCTTGTTCTACTCACACAGTGCTCTTGATCCATGCACAAGTGCTACACAAGCACAGTGAATTGTTTTGGAATTCCCATTCTTCTCAGGGCTATCCACAGTCTGTTATGATCCACACAGTCAAATGCCTTGGCACAGTCAATAAAACACAAGTCAACATCTTTCTGGTCATCCCTGCTTGGAGCCAAGATCCATTTCACATCAGCAATCATAGCCTTTGTTCCACGTCCTCTTCTGAATCCACCTGAACCTCTGGCAGGTCCCTGTCAGTGTACTGCTGTACCTGTTGTTGCATGATCTTCAGCTTTACTTGCATGTGTTATCGGTCAGTTGCCAACTAGCTGTCTTTCAGATTCCCTGGCATAGAAGCGTCGGTGCTGCTAGTGCTTTATCAACTTGTTGAAACATCTCAGTTGGTATTCCAATTTCTGGAGCCTTGTTTGTGCATAATGCATTCACTGGGCCTGGAACTTCTTCCTTTAGCATCATGGGTTCTTGCTCATATGCTATCTCCATAGGTATATACAATTAGAACTATGCCTATAATATTTAATTCTTTTCATAAAACTTGTTGTATTTTTAGGGCTGAGGCCTGGTGACAGAGTGGTCATGTGCAGGACTGCAGCCCACTGGGTTGGTGGTCCAAATCCAGCAGCAGCTCTCCAGAAGCAAGACTTGGCCTCCTACTCCCACCAGAGGGCAGTGATGCCCCCCCCAAAAAACTTGCTATACTTTTGATGAAGCACATTTTTATTTCCGTTTGCTACTTCAGTAAACAAATATAAAATATAAAAAGTGCCAAGCAACCAACGGGTGTCATGCCATCATTCGTTTCAGCTTTGTATTATGCCCCAAATTCTCATGAAATATTGAGTAAATCATGCTATTCCTGAGTGATCAAGGAACTAAAAACTTTGCCAGAATAATTGCTGAAAGTCAGCTGAAGCAGAAAGAGGCTTTTCAAGGATAAACTAAATATGTTCAGAGAAGAGAAGCTGCTTGTTTTTAATATATCACACAATGACTATTGTCTAAATGGCCTGCCTCTAAAGGAGTGGGACTCTGCTCCTAAAGTGAAAAGATGGTCAAGGATTAAGTCACACAGCTGCTGATGCTCAGATAAGGGCAAAGAATATTACAAGAATATTACAAAGAATATTACACCAACCAAAGCAACATGGAAATCTTTTTTTTTTTTTTACATTTTTAAGTTTTGTTTGTTTGTTTGTTTGTTTGTTTTTGGGGGGGACATCACTGTCCTCTGGTGGTCGTGGGAGCTACCCAGTGCTGCTCCTGAGAGCCGGCGCTGGATTTAAACTGCTAAGCCCGTGAGCTGCAGTCCCACACTCAACTACTTACTCCACCAGGGCTCCACCCCCTTTTTTACATTTTAAAATGAGTTTATTACAGAATGCTTATAAGAAGGTAACAACTTCTATTTGTCGTTTTTTAAAAGTTCAGTTTCTCCATGCTGTATAATAAAGGTAAGAGGTCAGGGGCTGAGCCCCGGTGGCGTAGTGGTTGTGCGCGGGACTGCGGCCCACTGGGATGGAGGTTCAATTCCAGCCGTGGGGCTGGGCCTCCTATTCCCACCGCCGGAGAGCAGTGATGGCCCCTCCCCCCCAACAAAAAACAAAAATTAAAATTAAAAAAAAAATAAAGGTAAGAGGTTACAGTTATAAGCTTATTTCTTTTTGTCAATTTTTTTTATTGGGGGCTCTCACAGCTCTTATAACATTCAATACATCATTTGCATCAAGCACATTTGTTCACATATTGCCATATTCATTTTGAAATATTTTCCACTTGAGCCCTTGATATAAGCTCCTCCTTTCCCCTCCCCCTTTTTTTAATGAATCATTTTATTGGGGGCTCATATAACTCCCATCACAATCCATACATACATCAATTGAATGCAGACCACATTTGCACACTTGTTGTCATCATCACTCTCAAAACATCCTCCCTCCACTTGGGCCCCCAGTATCAGCTCCCTAAATTTCCCTTCCTTCCTCCCTCCCCCATGAACCCTTAGTAATTTACAAATTCTTATTATTTTTTCATACTGTACCCTGTCTAATCTTAAAGGCTTGAGTAAACAAGTGGCTATTCAGCTCAGAAGCACAAAGCCCAACGGAAGAAGCACTCCAACCTGTATAACCATGATGTGTTGAAGGGATCTGGTATCAGGCATCAAAGAACTAAAATTATATCATTATAAATGAGAGGAGCACAGATTGGGGATCCAAAACCCATCAATAGGTGAAGCGACATCCTCTTACAGAGGGGTTGCAGGGAGGAGATGAGCCAGTTAAAGTACAGTGTAGTGACAATGAAATCTGCAACTTTCCTCTAGTTCTCAAATGCTGCCTCCCACCCACTATCATGATCCCAATTCTACCACACAAATCCAGCTAGACCAGGGGATGTACAGTGAAGTTGGGAACATGGGAAACTTAGGATAGATGATCCATCAAGACTAGTAGTAGGAGTGGTGATACCAGGAGGGTGGAGGGATGGTGGAATAGAAAGGGGAAACCAATTTCAGGGATCCACATGTAGCCTTCTCTTTGGGGCATGGGCAACAGGGAAGTGAGTGAAGGGACACACTTATTTCTACAAGAATTCTGTTCTAGTGTAGCACAGTGTAGTCATGTCTGCACTCCTAGAATTTTAAAAAGTCTCTTCTATGCTTCTCAAAAAGCGATAAACAACAGAAGATGGCAAGACAAAGCCTTTTTTCTTTATTCCTTCTGTAGTGTTGGAGCCCATATTTTTACTGTCACCGGCTACAATTTTCACTTTATCCACTTTAGTAAACTCTGTCACCTCTCTGAATTCAACAACATTCAAAACAAAAACATTCCACACATTATCGCAGAATCGGTACATATTTAGAGAACCCCTGAAATTGACTCTGTCCCTGACCCTCTGTGTCAAGGCTGAATTTAGAGTCTTAACAAACTAAGAAGAGCTTCAAGGGAAAATTGAGGGGTGATCTGCTGAGACTGTATGAGTTCATCTAGGCTCTCCTGAAGACTGTCTCCCAGAGTGGTATTTCTCTGGCTTAAGAGGACGATGTTGTTTTTCTTACTCAGGCTTGCATTGATAACTTGCAGCCGCAGAGCAGACAGAAGGCCAGTGAAGGAGCCTACTGGAGGAGGGGGGACATACACCCCCCTCCTGCCCTGCATTGATCACCTCTTCAGCAGTTGCAAAAATAATTACAGAGCTGTACTGACCTAGAAATATCTTAAATAACAGTTTTACTAGGTATTGCTTAATATTTTTTCATTAAGATTTGAAAACTCTTTCTTGCAACAATCTAATTTGTGTACCTCTTTTATTGTTCTTTTAAAGTATTTAGTGTATGAAAATAATAAGGCACCTTTTGGTATATCTTTTTTTTAGGAAAAATGTTTTGTACATTTATTGCCTGTACTTAACAAGTAAATATAGACCGTCTCCCAATTTCTCTGCTTAATCAAACAAATAATCTGTTCCCAATTGCCAAAATATATGCATTGTCCATGGATGGATTGATAGATGAGGAATGGATTAGTCAGTGAAGTGGATGTATGGATGATGGTTGGGTGAGTGAGTAGATGAATGGATGGTTTCTAGATATAGGAACATAAATTTTCCTTTTATATTAGTTGTTGGGTTAGTCTGGGTAGACTAGAGAAACAAATTCATAGAAACTCATGTGTATAAGAAAGAGGCTAATATACAAGAGCAAGTGAACATTGAGAAAACATCCCAGCCAGTCCAAGACCATAAGTCTGACATAAGCCCCTATGTCCGATACCAATCTGTGAGGTCCTTTTCAGACTCACAAAGCACATGCAATGACACCAGGACAATCACAGGCCAGTGGGTGCAGGTCTTGTGTATCCAGTGGTGGCAGAAGCATCTCAGCACTAGTAGAGGTCTCCCCATGGCTCCTCCAGTGTCTGGGGCTCAGGGTCTATCAGCAGTATCTAGTGTCGGTGGAA
>PVJH01045410.1:0-12396 GCA_004026705.1 Nesogale talazaci
CTGATATTGAACTTCCCATCATTCATACCCACAGATATAGTCAATTTTATTTCTGTGCATTCCATCTGGAGAAGTCCTCATGGTAAAGTTTTGTATTATTGAAAAAAGGTATTTTTTATGAAGTCATTGTTCTTGAAAATTCTATCAAGTGTTTGCCAACATCATTTCTATCTCAAGTACATATATTTTCAACTACTATTCCTTCCTCTTTGTTTCCAACTTGCATTCCAATCTCCAACAATTATCAATACATCCTGATTACATGATTGCTCAAGTTCTGTCTGTCATTATTAGAAATCTTCATTTTCTTTATCAGTAGCTCCTGTGGTTAGTACTTAAATTAGAATAGTAGTTGTATTGATTGAATATCCTTGTAAGTTGATAGATCTAATCTTATCACAGACAACATTGCATGTCAAGATTTATTGTGCAATGTCCTTCTTGATATGACTCTTACACCATTCCTCTTGATTGGGTTATTCTCAACATAGTAAATCATATGATTATCTGATTCAAAATGGCCAATCCCAGTCCATTTCAGCGCACTATTGCCTAGGATAACACTCTTTATGCATTCCATTGCATTTTTGATCACTTCCAATGTTCCTATATTCATGCTTTATACCAGGGGTGCTTATTATGTCTATTATGATCTACCAGTTGATTGCAAATGTAGTGTGGGTAGATTGTATGGCATTAAAAAATAGACATAAGCCTATCATCAGTCCCATCACTTAACGGATACACACACAGCACAGTTGATCAGATGCAATCAACTGTGCTAAATGCAGCAAAACTGACAAGCTAAGTTACCACCAATTTTTAGATATTGGATTTTTTTCCCTAAAATGCAAGAAAGGGTATCAAAATGAGTGGAGGAGCTGGACCAAATAATAAGACAAAAGTGTATTGCTTTCATACAGAATGGGAGATATTGACACTACAAGTCCACATTCAGCTGAAGTCCAGAGCTCATGAAATTTACTTGCAGAGGGAAAGTACCCAAACATGAGAAAATGTGCTACCTCCTTGACTGTATTATTCTGCTCTACTTATTTCTGTGAGTCACCCCTTTTCCACATAAAGATCATGAAATCCAAGTACCATTCCACCATGACTGATGATCATTTGAAAGTGTGCTTGAGGCTGGCTGTCAGCAGCTACTGTCCGGACTATGCACCTCTGGCCCATTCCATTCAGTGCAAGTCATCAGAGTCAACTCAGCTAATGACAAAAACTGTGCATAGTTAATTGTGTTGTGTTGTGTTGTGCAATATGGACTCATGTGGTTATGGAAAGTACATAAACATACATTGAACATATAAAGAATTCTCAATGCATTTATGAATGTAAAAAATAGATAAAATAAATATCGGCTTTGCCTTTTGTAGTTGGTAAATCATTTTGACTTGATCATTTTATAAGTAGCTCACATGCTGAAAAAGTATGAGCACCTTTGCTTTACAAAGTCCAAATTCCAAACATTAGCAGATTTTTGCAGCTATTTCCTCTTACTTTGAGTCATGCACCACCTGCAAATAAAAGAAGAGTGCATTCCCAGAGGCTTTACCCAACTTACATCACCATGGTACACTTCACTTCAAGAAATATGCTCTCTCTAGGTCACAGGTCAAATGCCCTCGAACCTGGAGGGGTGTTCTCCAATACTATCTCAGACAAGGGTTTCCTTCAATTCATTAACCCTTTAGTCTCTGACAATATTTCAAAACTATTCACAAGGTTTTCTTCAGTTCCTTCCTCAAAAGTGGAGAGTCAAGTCCTTCTTTACTGTCTGTTCTTAGTCTGTAAGCTCCTGTAAGTCACCTTGGGTGCTATTTGAAATACCAATGACAGAGCTCCCAGCAACCCAGCAACATACAAGCCACTACAATAGAGAAACTGAAAGACAGGTGTGCTGAAATTCCTATTCCTTGCAATGCTTTCCGTAAGATAATGTAGAGACTGGCTCTTATCTTACAAACTGAAGGGTCTGGAGTGTATGATCTGCAAGAAGAAAGTTTATATACAAAAGGGATAGTCAAAAGTTGAAGTGCAGGGTCCCTTCAATAAAGACACTCCAGGGCCTTGGACTTTTTTTAGGGGTGGATTTACTCTTCCTATCATGTAGCCTGCATCTTCTGCCAGTATTACACATAAAGGAACACTTCATGATTTGAAGATTTACAAAGGCACATTGACACATCAGTCAAGTTATTCCTAGAAAGGAGGGGAGGATGAGGCTGGGGATGGGAAGTAACTGATGCTGCAGTCTGTGGCAGTCATGTGCTTATGTTAAAGTTATGATTGAAATGTAGAGGTGGAGTCTAGCCTTTTAATCTGAAGATAGCCATTGAGTAGCCAATGAGGCCTTTATGTGGGCATGGCTTTCTCCTGAGACTTCTGGGAAATCTCATGATATTCCCCTCATGAAGATGAGAAGCTATCTTCCCCAGTTGTTGGGAGTTAGTCTCAGAGACGATGAATCATGGATAAGACAAGATGGCAATGTCTGAGAAGCTGGAGGAGCTGGCAGAGAGACCACACGGCTTTGCCCTGATGGAGCCAGACCTCTGAAGCTGGGGTGGCCATATAGAGACCTCTGCCAGTGATGAGTTGCTTCTGTTGTTGATGGACCCTGAGCCCTGGAAACGAGGAGCCATGTGGAGACCCCTGCCAGTGCCGGGATTCTGCATCCACTGACCTGTGACTTCGTGAGTCCGAAGGAGACTTTATAGACTGATTTTGGGCATATGCATTAATATTGGACTTATGACTTTGAACTGGACTGTGCTGGGATGTTTTCTCAATGTCCTGTTCCTCTTCTATATAAATCTTTTCCTTATATCTATATGCATGTCTTTGAAATTTGTTCCTCTAGCCTACCCAGACTAACACACAGACTGCTTCCAGGAGCTTAATCAGGGAATAGGAGGCAACTGTCTGTTATTCTGAAGCAGAGACAGAGGCCAACTATCACTCCATCCTCTCCCCTGCCTGAGTTATCAGCTTTCTCCTGGGGCCACAAACCCTGGAAGGTGGTGGTCCTGTCCTGTTTGTCTAAGGAGTGGACAACTCTCCCCCCACAGATTTCCATGATCATAATCAAAGTGTTATAATCCATACACTGAGTGTCTTTCATAATCAATAAAACAGACATAAATATCATTGCTATTTTTGCTGACAGCCAAGATCCACCCAATTTTAGTAGCCATCTCCTTCACTGCACATACTCTTCTCAATCCACCAGGAATTAATAATGGTTGTTGTTCTTGTTAGGGGCAATAGGGTCATATACAGCCTGTAGGGACCCCATGCACAACAGAACAGAACGCTGCAGAGTCATGTGCCATCTTGACAATTATTCTGTGTCTGAGCCCATTGTTGCAGCCACTATGCTAATCCATCTCACTGAAGGTTCTCTTCTTCCTGCGGCTCCTCCAATTTAGCAACCATGACGTCGTTTCTTCGGACTGCTCTCTCCTTACAATATGTCCAAAGTATGTACGAGTGGGTCTTGCCATCCTTGCCTCGAAGGAGCATTCTGAGCCAGATTAGATTTTCCTTTTAGCAGTTCAAGGTACTTTTAGTATTCTTCTCTAGCACCACAATTCAAATGCATCCATGCTTCTTTGGTCTTTCTTAGTCATTGTCCAACTTTCACATGCATGGAAGGCAATTAAAAGTACCTTGGCTTGAGTTAGGCACAATATGGCCTCCAAGTAACCTTTCTTGCTTTTCAGCACTCTAAAGGGGTCTTGTGCGGCAGACTTACCTAGTGCAAGGTATCTTTTGATCTCTTGACTGCTGGTTCCCTAACGATTGTGGACACAAGCAAGACAAATCTTATGCAGCCTCATTTGCCTTGGTGTTACCTATTGGTCCAGTGGTAAGGATTTTGGTCTTCTTTACATCCCATCATAATCCACACTGAAGGTTGCAATCCTTGATTTTTATTAGCCAGAGCTTCAATCCTCCTCATTTTCAGCAAAAAGGTTGTGTCATCTATCTATCTCATACTGTTAACATGCCTTCCTCACATTCTGATGCTACATTATTCTTCATATAACCCAGCTTCTCTGGTGATTTTCTCAGCATACAAATTGAACAGATATGATGAGAGGATATAATCCTGACATACACCTTTCCTGATTTTAAACCATGCCATATTCCCTTGTTCTGGTCACACAACTGCCTCTTGGTCTACATACAAGATCCACGTGAGCATGATAGTTCCAGAATTCCCATTCTTCTCAAATCCATATGTTTTTATGGTACATGCAATTTAATGCCTTGGTATAGTCAATAAAACACAAGTAAACATATTTCTGGATTTCTTTGCTTTCAGTCAAGATTCATCTTACATTAGCAATGATATCTTCTGTTCCATGTTCTCATCACTGTAGAGAACTACCAGAAGTCTGGCTGTGTTCAGAAGAGGATGTGGAATTTCTGACCATTCTCTATTAATATACTGCTGAAACCATTGTTGAGCTATTAGATTTTTTATTTGCATGTGATTTTAATGATATTGTTTGATATATAGATATATACCCATTATGTTGAATGACTTTTCTTTGTAATAGGCACATATAGGAATCTCTTCCAGGAAATTGGTCTTCCAAATTCCTTGGCATACACTAAATGTTGGTGAAACATTTCAATTGTTATGTCATCAATTCCTGGAGATTTGTTTTTCACTAATCCCTCCAGTACATCTTGAACTTCTCCCTTTAGTATCATTAGTCTTTATCCAGTTACCTCTGAAATGATTGCCAATCAATTACTTTGTAAACTGTGTATTTCTTCTATTTTCTTTTTGTGCTTCTTGTATTGTTCAGCATTTTAAACAGAGCGAGACAATGGGGGGATTTGATCAGTTGACAATGTATTACTGGCAATCTGCTCTATAAATCTTCACTTAATCTACAATAAAAAGTTTCTTAAAAATCATCATGCCTGATACCTGGTAGAGAGGGGGAGTCAATCACAAGGAGCTACACATAACCTCCTATCTAGTGCATGGTCATTGGAGGAGTGGGAGAGGGGAGACATTGGGCAACATAAGATATGACAAAATAATAATAATTTATAAAGTAATGTGGGTGGTAATGCAGGGGGCAGTGGGGAAGGGAAGAGTTGAGAAGCTGACATCAAGGACTTAAGTGGAAAAGCAGAGATTTGGAGAATGATGAGAACAGAAGGCAGCTGAAGGGGCTTGGCTATATATATATATACATACATACATACATATACATATATATGATGTAGGAGCCCCCAATAAAATGATTAAAAAAGAAAAAATTATCATGCCGAAAAGAAAATACCATGCCATCTTGATGTAATTTCTATCACCAAGGTAATGGTTTTAAAAAATTAGAAAAATAGAAACCTGATCCTTATGCTTTGTCTATAATTTTCATAGTCCAAGGATCCACAATTGTCCATGAATCCTGAAAATATGTTTGATTTACTGTTTCTAATAAGATATATAACTCTGAAGAAAAAAAACAGGTTTTCTATTGCTATAGAGTTACAGTCCTGGAAATTTACAAGGGCAGTCTATCCTGTCCTGTGAGGTCACTATGAGTCAGTCACCTGCCTCACAAAGATTTCCAGGGACCCTCTGTCTTTGAATGCAGAAGATGCCTCTTCTCCACTTTCTGGGTCTATATTTCAATCATAGCCATTTCTGTACTGTAATCTAACAATCTTTTATATACTAGTACTCATTTCCCTTCTTTCTGAAGTCTTTCCACTTCCCAGCAATACTTCTTTTTTTGTGTGTGGCATCATTGCCCTAGTGGGAGTAGGAAGCCCAGCCTTGCCCCTGGAGAGCTGCTGCTGGATTTGAACCGTCAACCCTGTGGGCCACAGTCCCACACACAACCACTACGCCACCAGGGCTCAGCCCCAAGCAATGCTTATTTCATGAACAAGTTATGAGACTTCTCAAAGATAAATCTATATATGTAAATTGTCTTAGACATCTAACCCTATACAGTAAACCACCCCAAAGTGAGTGGAACATTTATTTTTCTCATGAGTCTGTTTTTGGATAAGACTGATGGGGCAAACTCTCTTTTTTCACTTGGCAGGATCTGTTGTAGTTCAAAGGCTAAGGATTGGGATTGGGGTTATGTAAAGGCTTGTCCTCTTTACATGACTGCTGTTTGATGCTGGGTGCCACTTTGACAAGAGCTATGTTCTAGAACATATACATCTCTCTTCATAGAACCTGATCGTTCTCAGAATGTAGTCACGGGGCTCTAAGGAGAAATGTCTTGAGAAGAAAACTAGGGGGAGCCTAATGTCGTATGTGATCTGCTCTTGGGAGGCATTGTTGGCCTCTTTCTATTTCTCTATACAATCATAAAATCCTGCCCAGATTCAGTGGGAGAGAAAACAGACTTCTCTTGATGGGTATGGTGGGCAGGATTCTGAAGAGGCCCAACCCTAAACCTCTCAGGTATTACTTTAGTGATTCTATTAATTTACATGCCAAAAGGAATGTGATTAAGGTCACTATAAAGAACAATGCAATATATTTCATTTCTCACACCATTGAATTGGGATGATCAATTCCAATTTAATCAGTTTTATTCAATTCAGTTTTCTACTACTTCCACTGCACATTCACTATTTCTTCTGACCCTAAGCACTTTGATGGAGTCAGCATTCACAATTGAAAGGACATAGACCTCTAGATTGCCAAACTCTCCTGATTTGAGAGGCCAGACGGAAACTCAGAGGCTCCCAAATCATGACACTAACTCTGAGCTGTGGACATCTGATAGATGGTTCTCTAGACTGCAAATACTTATCAAGGGCATCCTGCTTCATCCTTTTACCAGGCTGTATGTCTCTTCATGGATATTCTTTTTGCTATATTAAAAGTGTAATTTTAAGTGTAGTAAATTCCTGAGTTTTGTGAGTTTGAGAGCATTGCGGGTCAAAAGCTTATGCTTAACATCCTGAAAAGACTAGAGAGAACCCCAGTATTTGTACCCAGATGGTAATTTAGGGGGATCCATGAAGATCCTGGCAGAATTCTAGTGATGCTGTGAACTTGGCATTGACCTGCTAAACAGAAGTTGGTTATCCAACTGATAGGCTGAGGAAATATACAGGAAAGCTCCCTGGATGAACTTTCTGTGTTCTCAAAGAGATATGCTACTCTCCCACATCTGCCAATACTGATCACCAGGCAGGGAACCTACAGTCTTGGGTTGCGGGAGGGTTTCATTCTTGAGGCCCACTTGTTATGAAGAGCTCTGCTACCAAATTTAATTTTGAGGCAATTTCCTTTAAGTGTCCTATTTAAGTAGCTAGATGGCTATAAATCCTCTGGATCATTAGGACCTCCTGCTTATTGTCTCTCTCATCTGAATGGTTTGTCTTGTCCTCTGCCCAGTTTAAGACTTGGTGAAGCTGTTGGTAGGTAGCACGGAGTTGGTTCCGACTCAGAGCAACTGTGTGTACAACAGAATGATACTGCTTGGTCTTGCACCCTTCTCACAACCATTCCTACGTTCAACCCTGTTTTGCAGCCACTGGGTCAATCCATCTTGTCAAAGGCCTTTTTCTTTTTCTCTTCTCCAGAGACTGGTGTCTCCTGGCAACATGTCTAAGGTACATGTAATGAACTCTGGACATCTTTGCCTCCAAGGAGCATTTTGCCTGTACTTCTGTCAAATAGGTTTTTGTTGTTGTTCTTTGGGAAGTCTGTGCTACTTTAAATATTCTTTCACAGCACCGTAATTCAAATGAATCAATTCTTCTTCACTCTTCCTTAGTCAATGTCCAACTGTGTGCTTTGTCATTTGCAAACTGTTAGAGTTCTCTTCTGTTTTCTGGCAAAGGTAATCTCTAGGTAACGGTACAAATGCCGTTGTTGATCTCTTAAAGCTTGTAGCATCAATAACAGGTAAATATGTAAGAAACTAAAATGACACTTTAAGATTCTTCCCCCTATTCTGGATGCTGATTTGGGTTTCGTCCGTTAAATGAAATGTACTAGAACTTATCTGGAGACTTACTGATTATGTTGAAATATGAGGTTCCTATTTGTGTCTTTTCATTCTCTTTAAAAACTTGTTTAAGGTTCTGGTATATGATAGAGAAGAATTTTATTTCTGATTTCAAATGCTTAGCTTGCTCTTTTTCAGATCAGTGGTCCAGGTTTCCATAGCCCTGGTTTTTGCAAAGGAAGGTAAATATAGATCATAGGGTCTTGTGTGGGCATTTAGGGGAGGTAAATACTAAGGAAGTCAAGATCATTGCATTTATGCACTTGTTAGTGGGAGGTGCACAGAGAATCTTTTATTTTTTAATAAAAATCTAAGAAGCCACTTGTGTTAGTCTGGAAAGACTAGAGAAACAAATTCACAGAGACTCTTGTAAATAAGAAAGCGGTTTATATAGAAAAGCAGTTACATATTGAGGAAACATCCCGGTCAAGTCTAGATAAAGTCCGTAAGTCCAGTATTAGCCCATATACCCAATACCCATCTATAAAGTCCTCTTCAGGCTCAGGAAACACATGCAATTATGCCAAATGCAGGATGACCACAAGCCAGTGGAATGGAAGTGTTCTGAGTCCAGTGGCACTATTAGCATCTCAGTGCTGGCAGGGGTGTTCATGTGGCTTCTCCAGCTCAAGACACAAGCATAGTTCCATGGTCTTGTCAGCTGCAGTGTCTCCCAGGGAGCAAACACAGAGAGAAAGGTGTCTCCTGTCTCCATGGATGAAAATACAGCTCTTCCCAGAATTCTCAGGAGGTCATTTTCCACACAGAGGTCTCATTAGCTATCTCTGGATTGACAGCATAGACTCCACTCCAACACTCTTCAGCCTCAAACTGACCCCAGATTGTGTAACTATCACACCACTGCTTCACTGTGAGCTAAATGTTGCCATCTAACTTTGTGTATGCAATTCAGTTGGAAATGACTAGTTAGACACACTTGTACAGATGAAGTGAATAAAATACTCCTTTTACACTTGAAGCTGAAATGCCCCTAGTGACCAAAAGCCGACAGCTATCCCCAAGTCCTGACATTGAAGGCATTTGACTTTGTTTGAATCTCAACTGTTTTTGAGGTTGCATAACTTTGGCAGCATAGATTTGTTAAATAGTTTCTATCTACTTGCATTTTCCTTAGGTTCGGGTTACATGCCTTCTGTTCCATAGACATTAGTGAATGGGTGTTGAACTCGTTTTGTGCTTAATCCTTACTGTTTTGTTCTGTTATGTTTTATTAAGTTGTGTAAGTGAAACTTTCCATGTATTTTCTTTTTTTAAAAAAACTTATTGTGATTCAGATCGTCTTCAGAGCAGATCATCATTTTGATTGAAGGCATCCATTGTAATCTTTTCAGAGAACTTTCACGTACTCTTCTTCCATGGGCTTCCTGTTTCCATTCCTCCCTGCTTACTGTCTTCAGTCAGTGCTGTCGTTTGGATCTTAACCACTGAGTCTCTTATTTCAGGGTTTTCATTATTATCTTTTTACTGTTGGTTTTAAAACTCTAGCCCTGGACTTTTCCCTGCTATTAGCTATTTAAGCTCCTTCTAGTTAACAAAAATGTCATTCTGTAATCTGCTAACGCTTAGCAATGTGGAATAATCGTGGGTTCCTCCCTCTTTCTCTACCTTAAATTAGTTGTGCTAAATTTCTTTCCAAAATGTGTACCACTAACCCTATCATCTCCATTTCCTATCAGTCTTGACCTCCTATCCTTACTGTAGGTTCACCTAGATTAAATTAAATTTGAAGACTACCCTCTTTTCCCCTAAATTCTGTCATCTCATTCACGTTCTTCAACTTGACCCACCATTGTCAGAGTTAAGTTCTTAAAGGAAAAACCACGTGAGTTATTTCCTTGTTTACAATGGCTTTTGTACCGGATAATAGTGAAATGCTAACTATAAAGATTCAACTTCAAGTCTTTCACAAAAGAGGATAAACTATCACTTCTATATTTAACTGCAGTCAGTTTGCTTCTTCTTTCCCCCAATAATCTATAACTTGTAATATAAATAGATTTTAAAGTTCAGGTTTGTGTTCAAACTTTGAAATAATATAAACATCTAAAAGCAAATCTCAGAAGAATTTAAACACTGGTTTTTAAAACAAATTCTAAGCTGTATTTTACACTGTGGACACAAGATGGCAGCATTTTTGCAGTATAATAGCAACACTGGGAATCTTGTCAACACATAAAATGTATCACACTTTTGATAATTGGAATGTTGCTTAAAACATTTATTAAAAGTAATGCTAGAGTTAACAATGTCCAACCACATCAATATTGTGGATTAACCCTATCATCACACACAAAGAACTTCCATTAAGTTTCTTTGTTTTTATTTTCTCAGTCTTTCACTCTGAAAACAGAAAGGATAGGCAGGTTTCATGAGACATGTGCACATAATCCAAAACAATGTAAAAGAGATCTGGGTACTAAAAGAAAGCAAAATAAAGAGCTTCTGTGAAATATAAAGAATTCAGAAAGGTGGTTTCAAAGAAACATATTAAAATCAAATAAAACATAAAACCTAGAAAAAAATAGGTTGAAATAAGATTATCATTAAACATGGTTCTGTTTAAAATAAAACAGAAAGATTGATAAAAGTATTTAAAAATACATAAGTAAAACAACCCCAAATATAGACAAAATAATCTATTTGTAAAAGACAGAATATAAATAAGTTTATTAGATCTGATAGTTGCTTAGTGGGTACTAGAGTATAAAACTGGAGAGGGAATAATTTCTAAATTTAGATCCAAAAGAGCATGAGTTGAGAAGTGGCAAATGAATGTGTATGTGGATATCAAATTTCTTTAAGAAAGAAAAAGGGTGATGAATGGCATACCAAAGTTGCATATAGCTGAAGATATTTGAAATTATACAGCCAAAACCTCTTACATGCAGAATACATAAATAACTTGAAGACCATTTATAAGGAGCAAGAAGTAATATATTAAAAATGGGCAAAGAATAAGACTACACGATTCGTAATAGTGGAAAAGAAAAAGATTTATAAGCATCCAAATTGGATTAGCATCAGTATCAAGCAGGTAAATGCAAATTAAAATAATAAGACTTTAATATAGTTGTCTTTGATAATATAAATTACCCATATAGATTGTATGGAATCAAAAAGGAAAAAACAAATCTCATATTGGTGGAGGGGGTTTAAACAGAGAGTGTTTTACCCTGTAGAGCATTTTTTTTAATAGGTACATCAATCTTGTAAGACCTGGCAGCCCCGAACTGGGAGTTGCCTCAGAGAAAGCTTTCTGTAGGATCTCACTCAAACTCACTGCCACTCCGTTGATTTAGACGCATAGCAATCCGACAGGACAGGATAAAACTGCCAATGGAGACTTCCAAATTTATCATTCTTTGTTGTTGTTTTCTTTGGTTGAGTCTGATACATTTTTATTAGTTGGGATTTAACACATATCATTCCATATTTCAATCATGTTGAGTCGAATTGTACAATTACCACCACAGTTTTCAACCATTCTTTTTCCACATGGACTCCTTGACATCGTCTGCCTCTTACCCCACCATCACTGTATCCTCCTCCCCCAAACCTGTCATTCAACTGCTATCCTGGTTTCATCAAGCCTGAATTTCATGTACTGAAAAAGGGAAAAGCATATATCAGAGCGTCAAGAGGCTGACCTCCATTGATGGAACGCCTCAGAGATACACTCAACTATGAGCAAACAAAGCAAATAAAAAAGACAGACAAGTTTGGAAACTAAATCAGGTCCTGCCTGCATCATAGATGGGATCTACTGACAAGAGTTGTGACTGTTCAAGTCAGATCGATGCCTTTGGTCTTCTACACTCCTCTCTCCCAACCACTCTCTTTAGTGATCACTTTCCTCGCACACTGCAGTTTTAGATAGGGGTAGTTCTCTACGGGTTTATTTCCTATGTAGTTCCACAAATGCATCTTGGGCTCCCATGGCCTTCTGCACACTGCATTCTCACAATGTAGGCTCTGAGACTGATCTCTTCTTTGACTTCTGATCACATGCATTCCAGCCCTTCAATGACTGGTGATCCTGTGCTTCTTCCGTGTGGACTTAGTGGCCAGCACTCTTTGATGGCTACTTGTTTGGAGACAAGCCTTTAAGACCCTAGATGCTATTTTATCTGATAGCTGGGCACCGTCTCCAGTGGACTCTTTGCCACATTTTGCTATACCCCTTAGCACCGAAATCTTCTGTGTTCCTTTTCTGAGGGCGAGTATCCAGCAGGGTCATGATGGAAGAACTAATTGTTCTTAACGTGAAGCTAGAATTTAGTGTGAGCCCCAAACCCATTCCTGGGTCTATGCTCTCCCACCCACCTACCTTCCTCTTAAGTCAATACAA
>PVJH01045411.1:0-12406 GCA_004026705.1 Nesogale talazaci
CCATACTCTTGCTGTCAATGGAGCAGTCGGCCAAGCTGGTCCTAGGAAGAAATCAGGAACAGGAGGTGGAGCACTGGTCAGTGTCTGCTGGGAGTCACTGGATCCCAGCTGTGCTTTGCCCTGAGATACTCACAGGGGTTGTCCCCCAGGATTGAAGAGAGCAGTCAGGGTGAAGCAGGCATGGTCGTGGTAAGCCCTTAGGAGACTCTGTCAGTCCCCGTCATCGTAGACACTGAAATACCTAAGTGGAAGCAAAGGCTCCTTAGAGACTTACAAGACTGTATTGCCCCTGTCCCAAGCAGGCCTGTGGATGGGCACATGGACCCATCCCAGTGTGCGAACTGCTTCAGAGCCAAGGGGTTCTTACTGCTTCAGGAAATTCCAGAGTAGATTCTTCTGGATATCTGATGCAAAGACACTCCCCTGGAATGAAAATGGACTTCAGGACCCTAGCTGCCATCCCACTCCCATCCACCCCTCCAAGCCCCGCTTGGTGCTGCCTCCTCACCTTGCAGAGTGCCAAGGTGTTGTCATTCCCAATGTCAGAGAAAGCCAGTGAGGCCAACTCCTGATCATGCTGAGGAAGGGTAGTAGATGTCAGGAGTGCTGACTGGGGTGGGCCAATGAGATGGTCAGGGAAAAGGATAAAGAGGTCAGGGGTCATGGTAAAAGTCTACGGTAAAGGGTCCTAAGGGTTCCATGGGCATGGTTATCACTGAGTCTGCACCAGAGAGAGCAGGTGCTGGTGGAGAACGGCAAAGAGTTAGTAGGCTTTATCAGCTTCCCCATGGGGGCTTTCTTCCCAGGAGTCAGACCCAAACACGTAACCTTGGCATTAAGGAAGGGACTCGGGGCAGATTGTGGGTGGCATTATGTAGCAGGTGGAAGAGTCAGGGGATAGTATACTCACCAGGCTTAGTAACTGTGGAAATAAGTCCAGGAGGTCACTGTTAAATGTCAAAGCAAAGGAGAAGATCAGAGCTCACCTACGTGGGTGAAACAAGGGCACCTTCACAGGATCACTGATGGGTGTGTTCCACCTATGGCTGTGTGACCTGTCCATGCCAATACCCTTCAGGTACCGTGGACACTCCGCCATGGACTCACCCAGACAAAGAGTTATCGGATGCTCATTCCATGCCCTTCTCTTCCCCAGGGGATCACACGGCATTACTGACCTCATGTCGGTGGGATTATCCACAGACATGGTGGGCAGAGGCTTTCTACCAGCACACATCTCTTCTGGCTCCAACCCTATCACTGCATCCATTTCCCCTTCAGCCTTCATCTGCAATGAAAAGGAGGAAACATGGATCAGGGAGTGTGAACCAATGGAGCCCTTCCCCCTCAATTCTGCCAACTCCCACAAAAACGTTTTACCACCTGTCTTTGCTCACCAACCTCATGGGCCCTGCCTCCTACCTTTCCCAGTGTAATCTGGTGACAGCTTCTCACCTGCTGTTCGAAGAGATTCCTGCCCTTGATGGAGAGATCATTTTGCCCCAGACTGTGCAGGCCAACGTGCTGATGGGGTGTAGTGCTGCTCAAGTTGAACGAAAAAAGCTGTAGGGAGAGAAAAGGCTGCAAGAGGTGGCATTGGACAAATCTGCCCTCCACCGCAGCTTCCCCAAGCTCAGCACGACTCTCAGCACGACCAAAACAAAAGTCCTCACGCTCGCCGTGTTCTCTTCATGGATGGGAAGGGAGGGAACCATGTCCTTCCTGATAATGTGTCCCATTTCAGTAGCAGGGTGCATCACTCCTTCAATAATATGAGACTGGGGTCAGGTGGACGAAAGGGAATAGTTGAACTATTCTGAGCACCAAGCCTTCCCTACATTATCCTCTAACCGTCCCTCGCACAGAGACCACTCTGCATCCAACTGGTTTAGAACGACTGCTATCACCAGACCTGTGTGGTGTCTCAGAAGGTCATGAGCTTCTTGGCAGACCTCATCTGCTTTCGTCTTGGTGACCTGCAGAGAGAGAGATGGCGATTCCTGATTTGGGCCTCAGGCGGATGCAGGGGAATCAGAAGTGGAAGAAGTGGTTGAGGGTTTCAGCATGGCCACACAGCTCTGGGGTTGCCGTTCCTTTGATCACTTTCCCATTTTTTGAATTCAGCTCTTTCTGCGCAGACTGGGGCAAAGCAGAGGACATGCCAAAGTGAGGGCTCTTCTACGAAGGCAAGAGACTTGGGTAAATACCAGAACCTTGAAAAACCAACACCAAGCAAGATATTCCCAATTTATCCTGTCCAACTGCTTCCAACTGGCCTGGCCTGTGTCCTGATGCACACTCTCCTCATTCACATCTTGCTGCTGACATTCTTCAAGGCAAGCTCAGTGCTGGCACTGTCCTGTGAGAGTTGGGTCTGCCTTTTCCCATTGGGAAATTCAGTGAGAGCTACATGAGGCCAGAACCCTTGCTCAGCTTGGGCACTCCAATTGTCCTATGCCGACTTGCTTGTCCACCTGTGCAGAGTGAAGGCGACTTTGGATTGACCCTGGCACGAGTCCAGCAGGGAATACCTGCCACACCTCATGCCAAATGCAGTCTCGGGACATCAGCAAGGGTGGAAGAGGTCACCATCAGGCTGAAAATACAGCGTGAAAAGAGAACCAATCAGGGTTCCCGTACACGGAGCTTTAAAAGTGTTTCTGCTCTTAGACCCATGCCCAGTATTTCCAACCTGTGTCTGAGAGGAGGGAGTGATAAATGTTGTCTCTTTTTAATCCAACCTTTGCTTCCAGATAATCATCTTCAAAGTTCATTAAGAGCTCCTCTGTTCCTATGCTTCTGGGAGAGCTTTCTCCGTGCAAATTGCAACTGCCCCTCTGAGATGGACAGCAGAGGCTCTGTGCACAACTGTCTCCCCCTCCACGCCATCATTGAGAACTGTGCTAGAGCCAAGCAGTGCAGAGCTGCTCCATCTCTGTGTGAGCCCTTTCCACCTTTGTAGACTTGTTCCCTAGCCCTCCCTCTTCCCTTTCCATGACTTCTCCCAACATACCTTTCGAGAACGATCAAGGATAAAAACGTCTTGTTAGAAAAAGCACACGTGACCAGCTCCCCATGCCCCAGCTGTGGACCCATTGAGCCCCTTTGAGACCAGCACAACTCCTCCCACCCGGTCTCCCCTGCACATGGTGTTCATTTTACCAGGACACTCACTGTGATCGTGGAGAAGCTCCGGATGCGTCCCTGCTGCATGTGTTGCCCCATACCTGTCTCCAGACCTTCTTTCTCTCTTTCCACCTCACCTTGATTTGCATCTCCCTTGTGATATGTGGCTCCCCGCTTGTAAGATGGGATGCGGTAGGGGGTGCTGTGGTGATACCGAGACAGAAGGTTATCATAATGTTTGCTCCACCATTAATCTTGTGCTAACATTGTTGATCCTGCAGGGTTGTATGGTAGAAGAGGAATGACAAGGTGAAATCTGGTGTCACATATGACACTGGGGAATGCATGCCACTGTGGTCACTTAACATCGTGCTCTAGACCTGACCCACGCATGCCTCTGTGCCATGCTGCCAACTTGCTCCTGGCGGGGTAACTGATTAACGCTCGCACTGGCAGGCTCAAAGCAGATGGTATCTCTCCTTCTGGGAATACCACAGGAGCTCGCTGATCCCAGAGAAACTTCATCTGTGTGCTTGTCCCCTGAAATTGGAAACCACATATCAATCATGGCAGTATCAGAAGCCCAGGGGTAGGTGTTGGAACAAGGATGATACAGAAGCATCATTGATTTTTACAGTTTGAATAGAAACGTACCCCCTCACTCCCACACCTGAAATTTTCCTCTTTGATTCCACTCTAGCGGGTGTGAGAAGTCGGGTGCATTTGGAGCTCAAGGGGGAGCAAGCACAGCGTGAAGGGTGTGAGGAGGGAGTCCATGGTGTGATGATCCTTTCTACTCATCTGAGCCCTGTCTGGGTGGCCCCAGAATATTATGTAACCTGTCATACATTGAACTCCCTCTTTTCTTCTGAAGGACTGAGAAAATGTTCCCTGAATGCTTAGTGGTACCTTTCAAGGTTTACAGGCAATTCCACTCATATTTTGCAGGCAGACTTTAAGGAATGAAAGATAGATCTGAGGAAAACAGACAAAACAAAGCCTGGAGGGGCAAAATGATGGAGATATGCACGGAGGGGTGGAGAGTTAGAGGGGATTTCGTAAATGCATCTCACTCAGGATCAATTACAGTCAAGAAAGAAATAACAGGAATGCAAGGGTACTCAAGAAGGTTAAGTCCGAGAAACTTCCAAGACCAACCCAAGACAGCAAACTGTTAAAACACCATTTTCAAAAGTCAAAGTTTCCTTGAGACAATTCATGACTTAAGGAAAAAGAGAGCTTCCATCATGATCAAAGTTTAGATTTTTGTATGAATAAAATAATAAAAGAAACCCAAAATTCCAGTGCATGTAAGCATAGAAAACAGAGTATACCCACCAAACACAGAGGCAAATGTAAGAATTGGTATGTCTGCAACCATGGGGACGTTTTCAATGAGTGACATATAAAACTACCAGAGCCAAAGCTGTTGTATCGTGAAGATAGAACGGCTGTTAATGATGCATGTTGCTTCATTGATATCCCGCATGATTCAGAAGAAATTGACACAGGGACTATTAGCTCCCAGGTCATATGTTGAGACAAACAACAAGCTTGTCCCTTCCGTTGAATCTGTTTAGATTGACAGAGCCCCCATAGAGCACAGGAGAACCGCCTCTGTGGGTTTCTGAGACCATCACTCATCAAGTGAGCAGAAAACCTCCTCTTCCTCCCACAGAGAACAACTTGATGGTTTGGATCAGGGGAACCTGTAGTTGGTGATCCATCTTACCCCCAGGGTACTCAAAACAAGGTAGTAACCACTCATAGAATCGCTTCTCTCAGGTCTTTCTCTCAAGCAGGAAGAGGATTCCACCTCTGCCAAGTGTCACAAAGAAGAGAAGCCTGCCCCTGGGAGCTGTGAGAGAGGTCGCAGGGCAAATGAGTCTCGGCCTTGAGAGAGGGAAAAGCCACCTGCCCACCCCTTCTGGAGAACCCTCTGTCACAGGCTGATTCCAGAGCTGGAGGGTAGGTTGGGCTTCCAGGTTTCCCCGAGATTCCTGGGCTGACCAACTCACCCATGGTGTCGCTAGAGCCACCACCGTCGGCGCTGGGGCGTCCTGAGGAGAAATGTGGGGTGTGGGGCTGGGGCCGGGTCCATCAACAGGGGCTCACCTTTGGGAGGGGGAGATGGTCCACACCCCTGCTGGCGGCTGTGCCGTGAAGATGGTGTCCCTGCAGGGAATCTCTTCCTGAGACCATAGAGAGGGTCCCTTGGGGACCTAGAGAGGAGTCAGCTTTCCCTCCTTACTGCCCCCTGCTGTGGTGTCGGTCTGATGCCAAGGGTGCCCTTCCTGCAGAGGGAGCTAGCGAGAGACATCAAGGGAGACATCGGTTCAAATGTCCTAGCTGAAAATGGACAGTGTCAGATACAGACAAAGTGATCTATAACTGATCAAGGCTTCTTGGGGGATGACAGAAGGGTGAGGGTGTATGGATAAGTTGGGGGCTGAAAACAAGGCCTCAAGTAGAAAGAAAATATTTTGAGAATGATGGCAACAAATATGTAGATGTGACTGACACAATGGGTTGTGATAAGAGTTGTTTCAGCCCCCGATAAAATGATTTTTAAAATCCCTACCTGTTGGCATAAAAGGGATAAAACATCTTATGAACAGAATCAAAACCTAGTCCTACCATCAATCCCGTATTCCACATGTCAGGGATCCAGTATGGGGGTCCTGCCCTTTACTGAGGATCTTTGTCCTAATTATGCATTTGGCAAAGTGAGCAATTCAATAGAATGGGTAAAAGAGAACCACTGAAACCCTGTAACACGATCCTGAGCTAAGACTCCATAAATTATTTGACCTTCATAGGCTCCCACTGACTGGTAGGCCTTCATTAGTATTTTCTTTGTCTTTCCTGTGATTTGTATCAATTCAGAGCTAGAGTCCGGAAGTTCCTTCAAAGTCTGATTATTTCCCTTTACCCAATGAACAATTACTCTTCTAAAAGGATGCAGACACTTTGGGGAAGACTGAGAGAAAGACTAACTGTTTAAACCATTGGCAGTGTAGTGGGGTCCTTCCTTAAAGAGACCCAGGCTCCTCTGCATTCCAGTGATTCTGGTTCTGTAGACTGTATGTCATCTGGGAATTGACAGAGGGGTCATGACTGTTCTGGTAATTCAAGTTAGACTTCTATTTGACCCAGAATTCTTCTGCCTATCCAGATCAAGTAAATATTTTTGAGGTTTCACATCGATTGTACTCCTATGGATTTCCTACACAAGTTGCCAATTTCACAAGTCTATTAAAGTTGGGAGTGTCTGATGATGGCTTTGACCCTACTGTCCATTCTGATAAGTACAACCACTTTGTCTGTGTCCATTAGGTACTGTCACACCCCGTGGGACCCAATCAGCTCTATTATAAGCAGGTATCTTAATTTGGTTGTCCCCACTGTCAGATCTGACACAAAATAGCAATCACTTCAGGCTTCAGAGATGCTCAGACTCCCTTCACAAATGTGTTCCTAACTGTTAGGGTACAGGGTGTGTCCTCAAGGCACTCATTTTGTGGGTTTATGGATTGACCCATTAAGATCCACTCTAACATGTCAATTTCTCTAACACTTGGAGGACTTCTGGCATAATATGCTAATGTATGTGTGATACTTTGAATCGAACCTGTTGTAGACCATTTCCAAACCTATGCTTTAGCGCATCAAGTACATAAGCAATTAGATCCTTTCATACTTTCTTTTGCTTCAACATTGAATGGAGAATCTCAAACTGATCCAACATTATATCCCTTGCACAATTAACTGACACTCTTAAAACCCATTCCCACTCGAATTTCCCAGGTTTATGTCTGAACATATTAGAAAGCTCTAGAAATTCCCTTTATGACATAAAAATATAAAGTGCATATGAAAAAAGGACATGCAAGCCATCTTACTCAGAAATAGCAAAGCCCACATGGAAGAATCACACCAGCCTGTGTGACCACGTGGTGCCAAAGGGATCAGGTATTAGGCATCAAAGAACCAAAAATTATATTATAAATGAGAGGGACTACATATTGGGGACCCAAACCCATCTGTTGGTGAAGTGATATCCCCTTACAGAAGGGCTGTGGGGAGAAGACTAGCCACTCAGGGTACAGTGTAGTAACGATGAAATATACAACTTCACTCTAGTTTGTGACTGCTTCCTACCTCTGCCGCCACACACTATCATGGTCCTAATTCTGGCTAGACCAGAAGATGTACACCAGTCCAGACAGGAACCTGAAGCATGGGGAATCCAACACAGATGATCCCTTCAGAGCCAGTGGTGAGACTGGTGATACTGGGAGAGTGGAGGGAAGGTGGAGTGGAAAGGGGAACCGATCATAAGGATCCACATATAAACTCCTCCCTGGCATACAGACAACAGGGAATTGGGTGAAGGGAGACATCAGACAGTGTACGATATGACAAAATGATAGTTACGTATAAATTGTCAAGGGTTCAAGAGGGATGGCGTAACAGCAACAGAGGGGAGAAGTGAGCAACTAATACCAAGGGTTAAGTAGAATTAAAGTGTTTTTAAAATGATGATGGCAACAAATGTTCTTGCATGCAATGAATTTATGTTTGGATTGTGATTGGCATTGCTAGAGCCCCCAAGAAAATGATTAATAAAAAAAGAATATAGAGCATGCATGATGGTCTTAATTCGTCACTTATTGCACACACTGAGGATATTAATTTTGAGCCAATATCTCATGCCTCCCACATGCATATCCTCTGGATAATAGCCATGTGCTTCTTCTCTCACGGGGGCATTTCAGCCTTAGGCCCATGGGAGTTTTTCAGAGTCCTTAATCTTCTATCAGGGTCTTTGAGGTAAAGTTCAGTTCTTGTAGTGGGAACTCTAAATGGGATCTTTCTGCTGTAGTCTATGAAGCATGTTTTGCACCTCAAAAGGACAGAGTCTGAGGTCCAAGCTGTTTATAGTATACAGCCTGGGTCACCATTATCTGGAAACCAACTAGGTAAAAGATGCTCAATTAGGATACCCAGCTTATTCTCCCGTTGGCAGTATAATACTTTATGTTGAGCATTTCACCAATGATATGCTGCACTGACCAGTTTACCCATCCACTAAATTGTGGTGACCTTCTCCATGAACCAGCATGCCATCCGTCCTGAATTCTCTTGACGTGGGTTTCCAGTAAGGTTCACTAAACACTCTGTTAAGTGTGTCCATTAATTTTGGGTAAGTAATGTTACGTGGAAAGAACTAATTGTTTTCCCCTCTCTATCTCCATGGAAAATATACCTCGTTGAGGTGAGACCTCCCTTGACGAAGGGAGTTCATGAGCACTCACATGACTCCATGCATGAGAACCCGAAGCCTGACATTTTCTTGGTATCTATTTTGAAATTATTAGTTTCATATGGCATTGTTCCTTTGTGACTGGTTAATTTCACTCAGTATAATGGATTCCAGGTCCATCTGTGTCATTGGGGTGTTTCATGGTTTCACAACTGTTATTAGGTGATGCATAGTATTACACTGTGGGTATGTACCAGAGTTTCTTTATCTATTATTCTACATTATTGGTCTGTGTTCAGATTCATATTACTGAATGTGCTGTGATGAACATGGGAGAACATACAAGCATTTGTGTTTTGCTCTTACTTCTTTGGGGTATATGCCCAGGAGTCATATCACTGTATCATATGGTATTGCTGTGTGATTTCCCCAATGGTTAAGCATGTTTAAAAGCTGACACATAGAGGATAAGCTTTTCAATCTCTCCACATACTCTTCACCATGTCTTGTTTTATTTCTGTGTGTGTGTGTTGAGCTATTGTTATAAGTATTAGGTGATAGCTCATCATAGTTTTGATTTGCAGGAACCAGAGAAAAAGGGAGTGTGTCAGGCAGGGTTCTCTTAGAGAAATAAAAACCAGGACACTTGTAATTCGTTTTATATATTTATATATAGAGAAAGGTGTATAAGATAAGAAAGAAACAGTTAACTATCTATAAAGCAGTACAGATTGTTCGGTGCAACTCACTTGCGTGAGGCAGCTAGAAGACTGGCAGTCCTTCAAGTCTTAAGGGCCGCTGAGTAGTCCTCTGTAGAGCAATTCCAGCTATCTGGTCACAGGCAGCAAACAGCAGAGCAGGTCGCCAGCAGTCAGCCAGATGACAGAGTCCAACAGGCCCCAGCTCAAGAGATGTATATCCCAGGAGCGTGGTGAAGTAAGGCTTGAAGGGACCTCAACTCACAGCTCCACAGTCCACGATTAGGTGCCCTATGGGTAGTGTTGCTTGGAGGTCGAAGCACAGGACGAACAAGGGTGCTCTCTGGTCCGAAGATCCAGAAGCAAGAGAGAGGGTGGGACTCGCCGAGCCCTTCCTATCGCTGCCTTTCAATTCATCCCGTTTGTTCATTGGCCGTGCCGTCACAACAGACCCACCAATCTTCTGTGGCCATGTTGGCATAACAAACCTACTCATCACAGGGAGACAATGTCAAAGAGTCAAGAAAGCAAAGGAATGTTTGGAAACTGTGGACAAATGTACAATTGTGGTTGATGTGATTGAAATATGGGATGATATGATGCACGAATGAATTCCCAATTAATAATAAATTTTTGAAAGAGTCAAGGGGCACAGGGATCCTCTAGGATGTCAGCTATGTTCATAATTGTGTGATTAGCAGGCAGAATATTTATACTTTCATAACTATGCAGTTCTGGTGCAGGGTTGCCAGGTGCTTAGGGTAGAAACACTATTACTGTTGACTCATTACATAGCATCATGGAAATCAATTATATGCCTTACCAAATCTGGGGATCTTGTATCTGATCCATTAGCTGTATCACTGTGTATCACAATTTACCAATCCTGTACTGATCTAAAATTTCTTGTACATAAAACTTCAGAACAAAGACTAATCACCTCTTCAAGAAGCCGCAGAACGTGAAACCCATCTCTAAGATACCCTCGCATGTACTCATTCACCTGCCTTTTACCGCTATACTTTATGACTTTTTAGAATGATAGCCTCCCATCTATTTCTCATTCAAAAACAAAACCACTGTCATTGGCTACATTCCAACTCATAGCAACCCTATATAGGGTTTCCAAAGTTTGTAAATAGGTATGGGATAGGACAGCCTCTTCTTTTTGCATTTCTATAGGGAACTCTCTTTTTAAAGTTCTCTCAGACTTTTACATATTCTGTAAGTTCAGATCGTTCTATTTTTTGCATTTTTCATTCTCTTCCTGGCTTACCCTGAGTTATAATGTCTTTTGTAGAGATTGCTTAATCAAATCTGAGTTCATGGAATTGTGATTTTAATTGGCATCTGACTCTGGCTGTGATCCTACCAGTGTTGCAGCTTCATAAAGTGATCCCTGTTTTTCTCATTTCCTTCCTTTGCTACAAAAGTCTACCTTTATTACAAGTTTTATTTTATGTATTCGAAGATAGCTATGTGTTCATTATTATTGAAATATCATTGCTTCAATACCATGGTCATGATTTTATTTTTAAGGAAGCGAGGCTAGGAAAATTTATTGAATGGCTTGCCTGAGGTCCAGCCTATTAAATAGAATTATTGTTCTCATTGTCATTCTCATCTTTTCTCTTACCCTAAGTGCAAGAAAAGAAAGCATGATGCAGTCCTGCACTAAGCTAATAAGCATTTATGCTTGAGTGCATCGTTCCTGCCATTGCATCCATCCATCTTTTTGTTGTTATCCTTCCATAGTTTTGTTGCAGATTTGCTGACACATAATCCACATATCATACAATTAACTAGTTCTTCATACCAAGAAGAAGTATAAATTCATTGTTCCAATCAATCTCAGAACGTTTTCCTTCATTAGGTGGCTTTCTTAATGATTTGTGTAATCACCATCAGTTCTAGGGCTCCCTCCTTTCTCCGGCATACTTTGTTTGCACCCCAACACCTGTTCATAATTTTAATGGAATCTTGTTTCATACTTGAATTCTCATCTTTGATTTCAAATCAGAAGCATCTAAGACAATTGATTGAATCACTAGAGCCAGGTTAGTCCCAGAACCATTACAGCAATCTTAGAGGCAAACTCAAATATCAACATTTAAAAAACTACTGAATGTGGTTACTATGTGCAACAAAGGTTAGAAAACATTGCACCACAATACCAGCTTTTAGTTTATGCTCATCAGAATCCTACTCACAGCTGCCATGCCATTTTGCTGAACTTTCACTCATGCTATCTGTTTGGAGGAGTTAATGATTCTATTAAAATAGTGTCAGACTATCACCTGTTTTTGTGTGATCTGCAAGCTGAGAAAAAAAGTACATTTACATCTCAACATAAGTAAAAGAATCTAGAGAATGTCCTCTGACAATGAAGATTATTTTCTTCCCATTTCATCTTCACTAAATAAAACTTTACTGGAATACTGCTATGGGCAGTGCTGAATAGCTATGACAGAGACTGTGGTGGTTAAGTAATTCATGTCTACTTGGTATATTAAAGTGTAGGGGTGGACTATAGGCTGCCAATCAGGTCACAGTCTGATGTTGACTCCTTGTAGACCCAGCCTTCTCATGAGGAGGGTCTTGGGAACCACCCCCCTTCTCTCTGCCTTCACCTTCCTGCAGGCTGACCCTGATGGCAGTCAGAACCCAGTAATGCTTCCACTGCCATTGGATCCACAAAACTTACACCCATGGGCACAGGAATTTCCTGCATTCTCTCTCAATGCCCTTGACTGCCTGAGTCTCAAGAGGAATTTAAAGACTAGAATTGGACTTAAGGATTAGTATCAGACTTTGGACTTGATGTGGACTGGGTTGGGATGCTTGCTTGATATATATATATATATATATATATATATATATATATATATATTTCTTGATATAATGCTTTCTTTCATTTATATGAGTGTTACTGGATCTATTTCTCTATTCAATCTGGCCTACCATAGAACTGACACCTCCTGAAATTGGCAAGACTTGTCTATTTACAATCTGACTCTTTCTATAAAATATTTGCTGAACCCCGGCTTAGAACAAATGACCAGTCCTCACTACACATCAGGTTTGTATACACAAACACACAGAGAGACTTGCACCCCTCCCCCGTCCACCATATTTAGATTTTTAAACTCTATAGTAAGGATTTCTGGTGACACAGAGAAATAAGCATTGGTCTGCCAATTTCAAGATCAGCAGTTCAACACACCACCAGCAACTTAGAAGGAAAAAGACTGTAAAGGTTTACAGTCTCAGACATAAGGAGTATTTCTACTCTGTCCTTTAGGGTCACTTTTTGTTG
>PVJH01045412.1:0-12427 GCA_004026705.1 Nesogale talazaci
AAGCAACCCACGCCAGCCCCGTGGCACCAACAAGGGCCATCTCCTGACCCCAGCCCCCACCCTACTTTCCCGGCCCGAGCCCTATTGACAGATCCCCAGAATCTGAAGGAATTCAAGACAAATGGTTAAGAGGATGGAGTTAATAAAATTTGAAAAATTGAGGCCTGTCACTCCACTAAACTTTTTTCAATACCACTGACAGAAACATATTTCCCCAATGAGTGACCTTCCACAGCTGTAGCGGGCAGGCGCAGCCGCAGCAGTGCTGCCAGGAAGCCAGTCTGCTATTTATCAAATATTATAGGCTGGGACACACTCATCTGGAGCAGGCCACGCAGGGGAGGGGTCCCGCACTGCACTGCCTGGGGTGCTCCAGGTGTTCGCCCTGGCCCGAGACAGCCAGTGGGAGGTGACGGATGGCCTGCGATTAGCACTCCCCACCTCGGTCCAGTCCTTCACTTGCTCCCAGAGGCCTGCCCCCTCCAGACCAGCTGTTCAGCCTGGAGGGCCCTGGGTGGGAGGCAAGGGGAGGTCAGGCCAGGGCACGGGCCATCCTAGTGCCCCCGGAGAGGGCAGGCGGGTGAGGCCCACCGTGGTTATTTATTGGAGTGTAATGGTTTGTGGCCGGTGGTCGTGGAGGTGAAATCGATCAGTTGTAGAAGTCAGGTTCTATCAATTATTACAGCAATTAGTCAAGTCAGAGCGAAGGTGCCGGGGTTGGGGGACTCCTATTAGATGGACATTATCCTTGGGACCCCCGCCTCAGCCTTCCTCGAGCGGAAACGCACCCGCGGCCCCGAGGGACACCGGGCCCACCTCTCCCCCCATGCAGACTTGGGATGGGGCCTGAGCTGAGTCTTCTGGCTGGTGACGCGCCCTGCACACTTTGAAAGGTGCCCCTGTGCTGGGTGGCTCAGGTGCAGAGATGTCCCACCTGTCCCCATCCCACCCTTTATGAGACGTGACATGACTCCTACTAGAAATTACTCGGTGGCCCCTGTTTATGGCACACATTTTTCATTCTGTAAGCAAATATAGATCACTGACAGCACTTGTTTGAAGCAGCAGCTCTCCCCCTTTGCTCTTTCTGCTGCCTTTCCCCTCCCCTTCTCTCGAACCATCCCTTTCTCCCCTCCTTATCCATTTCCCACTTATCTCTCCTTTGCTCTTGTTTTTATTCCCTTCCAGAGGCCTCTTTCTAACCCCCATTCCGACTCTCGCCCACATCCAGGGGCAGAACTCCCCATGAGGCTTCTCCTAAGAAGGAAGAGGGCTGTTCTCCACGGAAACCTCTCCCTGGCTGTGGTACAGCCTCTGTGGGAAGAGGACGGGGCTGTCTGCCCCTGGCACCTCAGCCCTGGCAGAGCCCCTCTGTGCTGGGGTAGGGCTGGGAGCCAGGGCAGATGGACAAACTGCTGAGCACCTTGTTCTTCCTGAACACTCGCGAGACTATCTGTCCATCCTTCCCAGACATCCTGTGTACAGCTAGGTCTCCTTTTTACCACCAATTACTCCTGGACACTTGAACCCTAGTAGCCACTACTCTTAAAGATGGAGGCAGGGCCTGCTAAAGAGACAGAGAAGGAGTGGTCACTGGCGTGAGAGGAAACCCTGAAAAGTGGTTTTAGAGAGAACTCCAGGGAGAGCGTGACCAAGCTATCCGTTATGACGGAGAAATCGGGAAGCATCAGGACAGCTGTGCGTTGGCTTTGTCCCCATTCTCCAGCACGCAAGGTCCTGCAATGAAAAAGTGCCCAGGAGAGACTTGAATGAAAGAGGGAGGTTCCAATGGGGCCTTCAAGGACTTGCCATGGATACCTTCCTGCTGAGGAAGGTGCGCTTTGTCTTAAAGATAGTGAAAAGTCGCGCACATTATTTTTCACAGGAGCGTGTCCACACCAGATGGGAGTGGAAAATTGGCACTCGGAAAATGGGGGGATAAGCTTGATCCTAGTTTGAGCAAATAAGGACTCTTATGACCTTTGGCTCGTACTCCACTTCCTTGAGCCCAGTTTCCATGTCTATAACATGGGGGCTTGACGCCTGTTCTTCAGGGTGGTTGTGAGAATGAAATGACAAGCGTACATACACCGTGCTTGGTCAAGTAGGGGGGCAGCAAAACAAGGAGGGGCACCGAGGCGGCGAGAGTGGGCTTTGCCATCAGAACACGTGTGCGGACGGCACAGGGGTGGCAGTGCTTCCTTCTGCTGTGCATAGGATGGCGCTGGGTCCTAACAGCACCACGCTCTTGAGTAGAGACTCTTGTGGTACTCAATATAAGTGTTAAGTATAAATCGTATGGCCTATTGAGTATTACATACAGGACCCAGTTCCTGGCACAGAGTAAGCATTCGGTATGCCAGTGGCTGTTTATTAGTAATGGTTCTGTCTAGTGAACACCTTTGTATCCTTCATGTTCAACATACATATCATCCCCTTTGAGAAGCCTTTTCTCCAGGAAGGTGGCCTCTATATACTGTGCTCTTCTGTGCCATTTTTTAGTCTACTATTTTCAAAATACTCACCACTAGACTATACTTGGCTATATCTTGGTCTCTCCTCTTTGAGTAAAGCTTCTCAATAGCAAATCCTAATAAATATTTTACTGTGTGATGCATAAGTAGGTACTTAGTAGTGTTTATTAGGAGACCAGTAGAATGTTCCAGATGGATCCAGTGAGCCTAAACTAGAGCCATGAGGAGGAGATGCGTTCCATGGGTATGAGCAGAAACGGGTAAATGTTGAGTTTAGGTTACGGATATGATAAGTGAAGAACTGGAGTATATGAAGAAGAATGCGGTATCATGATTAGAAAAAAAGGCTCATTAACAGCCAGCAATATAATGTAGCTAACACACCGTGCTTGCTGAAAGTGAGGACTTGAAGCAGGTGCTGATGAAAATCCAGGTCTGCAGCCATCAGTATGGTTTACAGCTCATTGTAAAGAAGAGCAACACCCTCACAATCGGACCGATAGGTAATATCATAGTAAGTGGAGAAAGGATAGACGTTGTCAAGGATAGTCTCTTCCTTGGATCCACAATCAATACTGACGGAAGCAGCACTCGAGAGAGCAGAAGATGTGTTCGTTTGGGTGAATCTGCTGCACGCGACCTCGTTAGAGGTGGAAAAGCAAAGATGTTATTTTGAGGACTAAACTTGGGACACCAGACCCAAGTTTGTCATGGTATTTTCAATTTCCTCATATGCGTGTGAAAGTTGGACATTAAGGAAGACTGAAGAAGAATCTGTGCGTTTAAAGTATGACATGGGTGAAGAAGACTGAAAGTTCCATGGACTGGCAAAAGGACAAACAAATCTGTCTTGGAAGAAGACAACCACAGCGCCCCTTAAAGGCAAGGATGCAAGACTGCATCTCACATACTTTGGGCATGTTGTCAGGAGAGACCAGTCCCTGGAGAAGGACTGGTAGGACAGAGTAGAACACCCCCATTGGATTTCCGTGGTTATAAATCTTTAGAAGGCAGACTACCTCATATCTCTCTCTCCTGTGGAGCAACTGGTAGATAGGATCTGCCCACCTTTCGGTCAGCAGCTGACCACTTCCTTAATCACTAGACCGCAGGACTCCTTTGCTAACCATTTACTCGCTGCTTGGACCAGTTCTGACTCACAGTGACCCTCTGGGACAGAGTTGAACTGCCCCTGTGGATCTCCAAGGCTGTAAATATTTATCGGAACAGAAAGCCTCATCTTTCTCACACGGAACTGCTGAGAGTCTCGAACTGCAGACCGTGGGATTAGCCGCCCAATGCATAATCCACGCTATCACCGTGACTCCATAATCACTAGGGAAATGAAAATCAGCACCACAATGAGATACAATTCTACACCCCAAGGATGGCTAGAATCAAAACCACATAGCAAACTGCAGGCGAAATGTGGGCAAAGCAGAACCGTCATACACTGCGGATAGGAATGCAAGATGCTGCCTCAACTGATCAAGCATAGTGTTACCACTAGTTCCAGTGATTTGACGGCAAGACCCGGAATGTGACAAAAAGCTTGCCTTCTCCTTCCTCCTTTTGAATGTCTGTGGCTGATAACCCCGTATAAAACAGCTACCTTGTGCAAGGCTCAGCAGTCACAGAGAAAAGGCTAATCTGCCCCTTCCACAGTCACCATGGGGTCTCGCTCTCCTCTTCAAAAACCATCCATCCCGTTCAATTTGGCAAACACTGAGTGAGTGGGGCCTGGGGACACAGAGGAATCCAATCTGGCCCCGCCCCAGAGGCAGTCCTAACACAGCAGAAGACAGAAACAGAAGAAGCCATTCCCTGCACACAGAACATGCTCAATAAATGTGCCAAATGGAAAGTTAAATCGTTAATTAGTATTTCTTGAGCTTTGTTCTTGTCAGGAAGCACTGTCTAGAAAGAAAGAAGTCTTCAGGAGGGGCAACTGGGCAAAGTAAACTCACAGGCACGGCTGAGTCAGCAGAAGACCAGGCTCCGAGTATGCGTCCAAACCACTGGTTGCCGATGGGCAGGAAAAATCAATGTTCTCACATTCCTGTCTGTGAAAACATGTTGACCAGGAGTCAAAATGGTTATGAATTAAAGGTCTCTGTTCTTAAGGAACCCATAAACTTAACAGTGTGTACCAGTGTAGTGTGTGTGTGTGTGTGTGTGTGTGTGTGTGTGGCTGTCATCAAGTCAGCTCCAACTCATCTATAGTGACTCTCTCTACAACCTAATGACATAAGCCCTGCGCCAACTCACCGCTATTGAACTTGAGTCTATTGATGCATAACTGGTGCCCACCCATCTCCCCGAGGGAAGTAATAATTAGAGGAAATGCTACACACACACACACACACACACACTCTAACATCTACCATCATGATGGACATGGAACTGTGGACTGGCATAACCAGGTTGCTGAGGAAGCCAACATTACTGAGGACTAGGCTGACCATGGTTCGCAGGAAATACCCAGTGATACGAGCGTATTCAAGTATTTGGTATATTTGTTTCCATATTCGGTTGATTTGTGTCAGCCCTGCTCCATGTCAGTAGCACGCTTGTGCACCTGTGTGCAGGCTATATGTCGGAGCCCAAATACCCTCGACAACTGTATCAGAAAGGTCTGAGAACTAGCTTCACAGAGTTGCTTGATGTGTTTTCTCATTATTCTACAATCTTTTGGACTTTGATTGTCCAGCGTTTCCATGAACATTCCTCACCCTAAAGCGCCTTCAGGGGGCTCTGGTGGCGTAGCGGTCACACATTGGGCTGATCCCCATGAAGCCAGGTCTGTGGAACCACCATGGGACGTTCTACTCCCTTGAAGAGTTGCAGGCTTGTGTGAGATCCAGAATAGGTATCTCTCGAGACAGGAACCAGCTTAATGGTTTCTTGGCATTTTGGTGGGGGGAGTGGGCAGCTTATAATAAGAAGTATAAGAAAGAAGAACATTTTCTAAAACTGATTGTGGTGATGATTGTATAATTCTTCTTGATATGATTGAACTATTGAATTGTATGACCTATGAATTAAATGTCACTAAAACTGTTTAAAAATGAGTTTCCATCTCAGAAACTCACAGGGGCAGTCCCACCTGGTTTTATAGGCTCACCATGAGTCGGCATCAACGAAATGACAGTGAGTTTGGGAAGCCACCTCCACAGGGAGCTCTGACTTTGAGGTGGGCTGTGAGTTAGACCGCTAACCACAAGGTTAGCAGTTTGAACCCACCGGCCCCTCCCCAAAAGAAAAGTGAGGGTATCTGCTTCTGTCAATATTCATAGCCCGGGCTGAGCCCCGGTGGCGTAGTGGTTGTGCGCGGTACTGTGGCCCACTGGGATGGAGGTTCAATTCCAGCAGTGGGGCTGGGCCTCCTACTCCCACCACCGGAGAGCAGTGATGCCCAAAAAAAAGCAAAAACAAAACAAAACAAAAATTCATAGCCCGACAAACCCAAGGGGGCAGTTCTACTGTAGGAAGCTATTTGAAGGAAAGGACCCCATTCTCACTCGTGGACCCTCTGATGTTGTCCTCCTCCTCCCAGGAGCCAACCCCCTACAGAGGAATGAAATGGGACACACAGCCCTGGATTACGCCAGAGAAGGGGAGGTGATGAAGCTTTTGAGGGCTTCTGAAGCCAAGGTAAGTGTGTTAGTCCAGGTGGACTAGAGAAACAAATTCTTAAACACGCATATGGATATAAGGGAAAGGTTTATATACAAGAGCACTGGAACATTGAGAAAGCACCCCAACCCAGTGCAGTGCAAAGTCATAAGTCCGATATTAGCCCACATGTTCGCTATCAGTCTATAAAGTCTCCTTCTAACTCAGAAAACACGTGCTGTCGAGGCATTCTGGTGCTGGCAGGGGTCTCCCCATGGCTCCTCATTTCCAGGGTTCAGGGTCCATCAGCAGTATCCATTGGTGTTGGGAGCATCCCAGCACTGGCACAGGTCTGTCTCTCTGTGGCTTCTCCAGCCCCAAAGGTCTGGTTCCATCAGGGTAAGCCCATGTGGCCTCCTCTCTGGCTCCTTCAGTCTCCAGGAATCAGGATTGATCAGCATGCTGTCATCTTGTCAATAGACCAACTCCAAGAGACTGGGAGTCAAGTTTCTCTTCACCAATTGAGAAATACCGCGAGATTTCCCAGAAATCTCAGGAGAAAGTTATGCCCACGCAGAGGCCTCATTGACTTCTCGTTGACTATCTCCAGGTTGACAAGCTAGACTCCACCCCTAGATTCCCAATTATGAAATTGACACGAGTACACGACTGTCACAGTAAGAGAAACAGGAGGGGGCCTGTGGTCATTCTATGCACCATTGAGTCTCTCACGCATTATGTCAGGCTCTGAACTGGACGTCACGTCTTCTGAAGTGATTGTTCTCTGTTAACTATGAATTTGATTCCCAGGCTAGTCATAAACGGGAAGCTGCCTTGTTAGGACCAGGAAGAGGCCAGACCCATTTGTGCCTTCTACAGATTAACTTTAGAGTTCAGCTTTTGAGCTGTGGGCTTCCCAGCCCTGTTCATAGGAAGGGGGCTGGTATAAACAGTATTTCCCTTAGGCTCATGTACTCTATAGCTTCCTCAAGCAATCCTTTATTAGCACTTCTAGAACCATTTTCTGAACTCCTCCCCTCCACAAGCACTCAGGAAGCCCTATTCTAGTATCTGATAGTCTCTTCCCACCCCCCCAAAAAAAAATCTCCGTCTCAATTTTTATTGAGACCCCTCAATTGAACCCCTCAAATTTTTTTTTTTAATCTTAGGAGAATGTTTAATAAGTCTTAAACAGGACAAAGACTCATCTGAAAGAGGAAGGCATGAAGTCATAAGGGTACCCAAGGGTTTGCTGAGTTAGAGTTTTTTGTTTGTTTGGGGGTTTTTTTTTTGGGGGGGGGAGGCATCACTGCCACCCCTGGTGGGAGTAGGAAACCCAGCCTTGCCCCTGGAAAGCTGCTGCTGGATCTGAACTGCCAACCCTGCGGACCACAGTCCCATACACAACCACTACGCCACCAGGGCTCAGCCCTAGATAGAGTTTTATTTTTTTTTAATCATTTTATTGGGGGCTCATAAAAATCTTATCACAATCCATACACACATCCATTGTGTCAAGCACATTTGTACATTTTTTACCATTATCATTTTCAAAACATTTGCTTTCTACTTGAGCCCTTGGTATCAGCTTCTCATTTTTCCCTCCACTCCCCCCACCTCCCCTCCCTCATGAACCCTTGATAATTTATAAATTATTTTTACTTTTTTGTGTCTTACACTGACTGATGTCTCCCTTCACCCACTTTTCTGTTGTCCGCCCCCAGGAAGGGAGTTATATGTAAATCACTGTGATCAGGGTCCCCCTTGCTCTCCCACCTCCCCCTTCTCCTGGTATTGCTATTCCCAATATTGATTGATTGGTTCATCTGTCCTGGATTCCCAGTGTTTCCAGGTCTTATCTGTACCTGTGTGCGTACTCTGATCTAGCCGAATTTGTAAGGTAGCTGCGGGGTCATGATCATGGGGGTTGGGGAGATATTAGTTAAAGAACTAGAGGAAAGTTGTATGTTTCATCAGTCTATACTGCACCCTGTCAGTCAAATTTTTAAACTCTCTGAAAACAGGTTGTCTCCTGCTTCCCGTATCCACATAACTATAAGTCAGGAGATAATAAGAATAAAACTGGGATCACAAATCTCAGAACCAGCAGGGAGCTTAGAAGTCATCAAGTCTAGAAATTGGAAATCTTACCAAAGTATTACCAAATCAGAGGAGAATAGAATGTTCTGGTGAGAGAGGCAGGAGGCCAGAGACCCACCACGAGGTCCATCCTCCCTTGTGAGTAACCAGCCTCTGAGGCGCCCTTCTGGGGCCACATGTTGTAGATCTCCGAGCCTTTGACCAACTGACTTGGGGAAGCTGGAGCCCAGAGGTGGGATGGGGCTTACCCATGGCCCCAGAGTAAGTCACATCAAAACCGAAACGGAAAGGATTGAGCACAAGGTCACATAGTGGGTTCCGGGGACGCTCGTCTCTGATTCGCGGTCTGGTGTGCTCTCCAGCCTTATGGGTCTTGTCAGTCAGTTGGTTGAAGTGCCTAAAGATTATTCAGTGCGGCAGGTCCCACCTAGTGCCAAATATTCTCTGTGTCTTGAGGAAGAGCACTGAGACAGAGAAGATGTGCATTCTGCTCCCAGCTCCACCAGGCACTTGACGACTGACTTTGGACTCGCACTTCCCCTCAGTGACCCTCAGTCTGTTGCTGTGAGATGACCGTGTTGGACCAAATGGTTTCTCTGTAACTGTCTGTGTGAGACGGGAGAAAGTCGATGATGGCGTGATAGCAAACAACCCCAAATATCCATGCTTTACAGCAACAGGGGTGCATTTGGTATCTGCCGCGTATCCTTTGCAGACTGGCAGCAAGTGGGGGCCAGGCTGTGCTCATCAAGGACACACGAGGACCCCAACTGACAGCAGCCGCATCTAGCAGTGTCACCAGTTGCTTCCAGGGGAACAGAATGGTCTGGGAGGTTTTGCACTCGTGCAACCAGATGCTTCGCCTGGGACCATTTACTGCCACTCACATGTCAGTGGCCATGTTCCCACCCACTCGTGGGGTGGACAGGGAGAGAGAGACTCCTGCCGTGTGCCAGGCAGGGGAAAACAGAAACCCTGTGGGAGCCCGCAAATCAGCCACCCAGGGTCTGTCTCCATGGGACCCAGGGTCCTTTCCTCCAGAGAGAGGGAGGCAACCGGCTCTCCATGGGACTGGGCAGAACCCCTCCATCCAGAGGGCAGGCGCTTGCCTTCCTTCTCTTGGGTTGTCCACCTCCGAAGCAACCCTAGAAGTCAGGCCGGATTCCCCGAGTGCCTTGAGGAAATCCTTGAACGCTGTTTTGAATGATCTCAGAGACTGCTAAGCTGCTGTCCCCTGAGACAAGCACTGATCCTTGTCCAAAAGTACCCATGGTTTGTCGGTGTAGTGACGTAGGGCAGGCACAAGGGCTGCTGAGGAAGCCTGAACAGGATATGATGTGGACTAGTACGACATGTGACGGGTGCTGTCCCTGTACCTGTCAGAGCCTGGTGACACACCCAGGGCAGTGGTGGACACCACGTCTAGTAGAACAGAGAGTGCTAAGAATCTGCAGAGGAGGGCAGTGAGGGTGGCAAGAGGATCTGGATTCCCGTGCCTTCAGGACAGGCTGACGGCCACAGGAAGGCCTGGCCTGGAAAGGAGGTGGAGGTCCGGCTGTGTAACGGGGGACGGGGGACAGGAGATGGGAGTCACTCCGTGGCACAGCCCAGTACAGGGCCAGGCGCTTCAGGTGGCAGCGGCAGGGAAGAGTGGTCTCAGTGGCAGGGGCTGCCTATGGAAGCCAAAAGACCCCATAAAGCAGTCCAGGGGGTCTGTAACCGCTCAACTAAACAGCCACTTCAACTCTGGCCCACCTCGGTCGGTGCCCAGTCTGGAGTTCATCCATCCTGAAGGGTCAGCTGTCAGCTGTCAGCCTCTCCACCCAACTGCTCCATCCAGGGGACCCAGCCCGCCGCTCGGTCTCATATCTACTTGGGGGCCCCTACTTTCTGCTCAGCATTTTAAAAATTATCTCTAAGCTGCAAAAAAAAAAAATAATAATAATAAGTGTCTTCAAAACTATGAGGCAGTTTCCAGGCAGCTGCTCTTCTCAGAGCATCTGTAACATAATGGCTCATCCTGAAGCCTCCTTTCCTGACTCGTTGTCTAGACCCAGGTTCCTGCTGCTCTGAACTTATCTCGCTCCCCTTCTGTCCACACGGACTCAACCTCCCCCTCAGAAGTCACATGTCTTTCTATACTTATAAAAGTCATGTGCACCCATTACCGAAAACATGAGCAGAATTAAATCATGTGAGTGCACATTTATGAATGGCACCCACTCCTGGCTGTCTGGAAGGGAGACCGGAGTAAAGCCCTCCCAAAGCGCAGTCTTTTAGGGAAGCAGATGAGTGAGTGAGTGAGTGAGTGAGTGAGTGAGTGAGTGAGTGAGTGAACACCTCTGAGGGTCGAGAGGATTTGATACAAACTCATTTAGCCCTATTCCCTCCATAGGACCATTATTAACATTATTAATAACAATGAATTGTTATTACTAATAATAACTGCCATGTATCGAGAGTATCTGGGCATAATGCCAGGCCTGCTTTTTTCTTTTCTTTTTCTCTAATCCTATAGCAACTCTCCGAACTAGCTGTTATGGCCCCGATGTTATAGACAGAAACTGAAGTTACAAGCTAGAAAGCAAGGGATTTAGATAAAAATCAAGCTTTTCTAAGTGACTGTTACAAGGACTTGACCCAGAGCTTTCCTCTTAATGGTCCTGTAATTGCCTTCTCCGGGCTGTACTGTATGTATTTATGTAGACATGCTTTCTTTCTCTTTTTAAACATGGTTGACATCCGCCTGTATGTTCCAGGCGTCTCACAGGAGTTTCGATCTTCAGCATGTCAGGCTTTGGCAGGGTCTCGCCCACCACAGGCCCCACACCATCCCCCTCCTGCACTTGCCGTATCCTTCCCTGGCAGACCTTTATATTATCCATTGCGGGTGTTAAACTTAGGATCCTACATATGTGTTTGGAATGTGCTGGGGTTTGTTTGTTTTTTAACTTAACACTATTTCCCAACAATATTCTCATTTTAAAACTTTTCAGGAGCATCATTTTTTTTTAATTTCATTTTTCAGTGGTTGCGAACATACCCAGCACAGCACACCCCAATCCAGCGGTTTCTGCATGTCCACTTGGCGACACTGGTTCGAGTTGTACGGCCATTCCCCTCCTCCTCTTCTGAGTTGCCCCTCCATCACGAACACACTCACTGCCCCGAGGTTCCGGTCTCATCCTTGGGGTTTCTGTGAGCGACGTGATTCCGTAGAGCTGGTTCTGACAACAGCAGAATACTCAGGGCCAACCTTGTGCACTTCACCACGTGTCTGTTCAGGCATCAAACTGTGGGGCAGGCCTTTTCCCCCAGTGAAGCTACACGGCTGTTCCGGTTTAAGACGCCTTCAAGAGATATCTGTGGTTTAAGGTTTAAAGGCAATTGTTTTAGGGGTTCACCCACCTTCCAACCACAAGCATAATTCTTAATTACATTCTGTCTCTAAAATGTGTGTCACTGACCCTAAGAACCCCTGTCGGGCTTAAGTGTCCTGAGAGACTGTCTCCTCCCTGCTGGCTCACCTCCATCCCTTGCCGGGCAGCCCCCTGTGCGACAGCTTTCACACGATGAGAGCCAACCCCTGAGCAGCAACTTGCCTGGAAGAACACCCACTGACCGGCTCGTGCCTGAAGGGCGGTCCACATGGGGTGGGGGGTGGGGGGGGGTGGCGCGCCTTGAGAAGCTCTGGGTGCCCTCCAGGCAGATGAGCATTGCCAGTTCTATAGAGGAAGTAGCTCGTGGTCTCACTTTGAAGGATTTCAGTAGCTGGAGCGTTTAATACTTGAAGCTTACGCCATTTTCATGTCTTAACTAAGACACGAAGGAGAGGTAGAAATATATCTCTCTGCACATGATGGCAGATAAAACAAAAATATGGAGAGCTCTTCCATGATGAATATTCAGCTGAGGGGGACGTGCCGGTGCCAGGCTGCTTCTCCACTCCCGGATCCTCACTCCGCCGAGACTCGCGAGGAATTTATTGCTCATTTTAATCACACCCAGAGAATGAATTGGCAGGAATATTAGGCAGATAGACCTATCATATATATTTTATTTGCATATCCCAGTGACAGAATCACAAGCACATTTCCTATCTCTATATTTCCTCATTTGCTTCAGGGGTAGCTGGGGATGTACTTATCCCCTGGGCCTCCACTCCAAGCTGAGAGCCTGGGTGCTCCCCTCAGCGCTGGAGGGGGACCCTCCAGGAGGGAAGGGCTAAGGTTCGTGGG
>PVJH01045413.1:0-12246 GCA_004026705.1 Nesogale talazaci
AGAAAAGTGGGTGAAGGGAGACGTTAGACAGTTTAAGATATGACAAAATAATAGTTTGTAAATTATCAAGGATTTGGAAGGGAGGAGGGAAATGAGCTGATACCAAAGGCTCAAGTAGAAAGCAAATGTTTTGAGAATGAGGACAACAAATGTACAAATGTGCTTGAGATAATGGATGGATGGATGGCTTGTGATAAAGAGTTGTATGAGCCCCCAAATAAAATGATTAAATAAAACAAGAAAGGTGAAATGTTGATTGATGACAAGTCTCATTCTGGACATCCATCAACTTCCAGAACGGATGAGAGTGTTGACTCATAGTGCATTTGGAGTTTTTTCCAGCAGGTCAGACTGTTCATCAAGCTTTCTATTTAGAGGTTCTGAAAAGATTGCTTAACAGTATGGGACATAAAAAAGGCCCGACTTGTGGTAGATGTGGGGCTGGTTTTGCCACCCTGGCAATGCACCTGCTCACACAGCCATCTCAGTGTGCCAGTTTTGGGCAAAACTGCGCATGCCTCTCTTACCCCATACACCTGACTCCCCTGACCTTGCTCCATGCGACTTTTTATTTCTGAGCATTCAGAGGGACATGAAAGGACAGCAATTTGATGACATTGAAGAGGTGAAGAAAAAAATGAGGGAAGTGCTGTCAGTCATTCAAACAGAGGAGTTTGAAAATGTTTCTAAGAATGGAATTGCAGATTTGACAAATGTATTATGTATAATGCAGAGTACTTTAAAGATAAAAAGATTGTTTTGTTAAAAAAAGTAAATACATAGCTTTGAAAAAATTCAGGGTTTTTTTTGGTGGGGGGGGGGGTTACCTTTTGTGCTTCAGAGAGGCTCAGAGCATGACCAGGGACCTGAGTTCAAATCTAGCTTCTATCTCCTAGAAGCAAAAGACTCTCTGAAACTTGATTTCCTCAGTCCATAAGAAGGGTGTTAGTGACTGAGCTCCGGTGGCACAGTGGTTGAGTGTGGGACTGCAGCCCACAGGGTTGGCGGTTCAAATCCAGCAGCAGCTCTCCAGGAGCAAGGCTGGGCCTCCTACTCCCACCAGGGCAGTGATGCGGGGGTGGGGAGGGAGAAGAGTGTTAGTAATTGAGTCCAGAAGGGTCCATGAAACAATCAGGGTCATGGTTATGTTCCTGATCATGACCATAGCTGCCACTGTACGTTCCCAATGATTTGGGCCTTCTTTGTATGAATCGAGAGCCCTGGTGGCGTAGTGGTTACATGTTGGGCTGCTAACTGTAAGGTCAGCAGTCTGAAACTGCCAGCCACTCCTCAGAAGGAAGATGGACTTTCTACTCCCATGAAGAGTGACAGTCTGGGAAACTGGCAGGCGCAGTTCTGCCCAGTCTTCCGGGGTCCCTGAGAGTCAGCGCTAACTGGATGGCAGTGAGTTTGGTTTGCTGCGTTAACTGAATGAACTGAATGAACTCAGTTGACTCAGTGCCATCAAATCGATTCTAACTCAGGACCCCTATCAGACAGGCTATAACTGTTCCTTAGGGTTTCTCAGACTATACATTTTGTGGGGGGGGGGGCATCACTGCCTCTGGTGATCGTGGGCGCTACCCAGTGCTGCTCCTGAGAGCCGCCGCTGGATTTGAACCGCCAAGTCCATGGGCCACAGTCCTGCACTCAACCACTTACGCCACCGGGGCTCAGCCCAAGACTAGACATTTTTTTTAGGAGCAGACAGCTTTATCTTTTTCCTGCAGTGGTAGGTGGATTTGAACCTTGTGTTTAGCAGTCTAGTGTTTAACCCACTGAGCCATGAGGACTCATTCCCTTTGAGCTAGATGCTACTTTTTCTTTTCTTTATATATGCAAGAAACTGGCATGAAGAAATTATATAGTGTTCCTGGCATACCCTGTGAGTGCTCAATAATTAAGCCATACAAAGAAATAGTAAAGAAATCCTCACAGTGGAATACAGTTCTTACGGGAGAATTTCATCATGCTGTGAGAAATCTCCACTCCTGGGAAGACTAATGGTCTTAGAAACCCACAGGGCAGGGGTTCTCAACCCTCCTCATGCTGCCACCCTTTCATACAGTTTCTCATGGGGTGGTAATCCCCCAACCATAAAATTGTTTTCACTGCGGCTTCATCACTGTAATTTGCTACTGTTATGAATCAGGCGACCCCTGTGAAAGAGTCATTCGACCCCCCGCTAAAGGGTCGCAACCCACAGGTTGAGAACCGCTGCCCTGGGGGCAGTTCCACCTTGTCCTGTAGGGTGGCTGTGAGCTGGCATCCACTGGCTGGCAGTGGGTATGGGCAGGGTCCCCTGGCGGGGCGGCAGGGCTGTGTGGGCTGCTAGTCACAGGGTCAGTAGTTTCAACCCACCAGCAGCGGCACCGGAGGACGAGAAGGCTGTGCGCCTCCATGAAGATCACCAGTCTCGGGACGCTAGGGAGTGCTGCTCCGGCCTGTGGGGTCACTGCATTGGAATTGGCTCCACGGCAGTGGGGGTTTGCTTTTTCTTGGGGGTCTTGGCGTTTAATTGGAATTGTTTGGATGGCAGTGAGGTTTTGTGGGTATGTTCTGAGAAACCAGTCGCCATGGGCGGTGAAGAGGCCATGGAAGTGAGGCCATCTTTCGTCTGAGGTGAGCCTTGAGGAATGGGTGAGACTGGAGAAGGGCAGCGGAGGAGGAAACAAACTGGAGAGTGACTGGTGGAAAGGCCCAACCTGCGGTCAGGAACAGGGCAAAAGCTTCCCTTAGGCGGGGACATAGGGCACAGCATTCGGCTGGAGATCATTAACCTGATAGTGGAGGGGGCCTTTGAAAATCAAACCCGTTTGGATTTGGATACCAGGTGGAAATCCATGGAACACGATTGTGGTAAGGACATGCTGGGAGACATACCAGGAGCCAAAGGAGACTGGTGCCAGGAGAGGGTGCCTTTCAGCTAGGAGACCAGTTAGGGTAGGGTGTAGGAGGAGGTTGGACAGGGTAACTGATAAGATGAAGGAATGAGAGAAAGAAGGGTTAGCGATGCTTGTAAAGAAGCCCCTAGTCGATAGAAACATACCCAAGAGGGAACTGAAAATGAAGAGAGCCGGCGGGGTGCTTGGTGCTGTACATGTTGAACTCTAGGAAAATGGGTGCTCCGAGAACCTTGAGTCTGGATGAGGCTGCTCCGACAGACTTTCCATCTAGATCGGGTACGAGGTTCCTGTCACCTTTGGAAAGAAGCCCCCATGGGCAGTGTTAAGGGCTTTGTTGCTAACTCAAAGGTCAAGCCTGCCCGCTGCTTCACAGGAGAAGGTGGCGGCCGTCTGCTCCTCTGGGCAGTTGTAATCCATCCTGTGAGGCCACTGGAAATCCAAGTCAACAGCAACTCGGGGCAGGGGAGGGCCACCGTCGGCCATAGGATTTTGAATAGACTCAAGCTTTCAAGGTCTTTTGGCCCTAATATGTCTGGCAAGACCTGCAGCTCAACCATTTCTTCTCTCTTCCTGTTTTCTCTACCATCAGGTAACCAGTTTCCCCTGCTCTGGCACTCTTCCTGTGAGGTGGAGTGGGGGTGGTGTAGTTGATGTGAGCCCCTTGCAGCTCACACATCCTTCAAGGAGGGGATTGGGCTTAAGCCATGTGTCCTGGCCAGCAGGTGTGCAAAGGCCCGGTGGGAAGTAGTAGTACAGCAAGCTCTGAAGAACTGACAGCAGCATAGGCTGTGGGGCAAGGCAGAGGCCAGCTCTGCAGGAGCTAAGGGCAGGTCAAGAGCAGTAAGGATAATGAAGCTTTAAAGGGGTGTAAGGAGTGGGTGTGGGGATAGTGCCACACAATCAGATTTGCCAGTTTGAGAAGTCAGTTACACTGAAAGACTGAATCGGAGTGGGAGCATAGTGACAAACGGGGGTGACTTGTGGGGGGGGTTGCTAATTCCAGCTGCTGCCCAGTCATGCTTTTCTGTGTCCTTTTGCACATGCAGATGTGAGCTGTGCTGACATGCAGGCTTGAGCCAGCCTGTCCTGTGACTGTTTAATCTGACTCATCTTCTGTGTAAACAGTAAGGTTATTGAGGGCAAGGATTCCATTTTTTTTTTTCACCTAAGCTCTAAATCCCTCGGGCACCTGGAACACACAATTAGGCCATAAAGACTGAAAATCACGTCAGGGTGGCAACTCGGAAACATCCCAAAGAACACAAACACAAGGCACGATTACGTGGACAGCAGATGCTTTTTTGTTCAGCTTTTGGGTGTCCAGGTATTTGGGAGGAAGGTTTGATCTACCGAGGGAAACCTGGGTGTCTAAGTTCTTGCTAAGGAAGCAGAAACATCAACAGCACCTGGGAATGTGTGTGGATAGGAGACACCTTCGGCCCCCATTCCTGACCCACTGAATCAGATCTGCTTTGCAACAAGAGCTTCAGGGCATTCCCATCTATAGTCAAGATTATGAAGCAAGTAGGTACCTCAATGCCAGGGATAGGATGTGGACCTCCGTGTGGCACTGATTGCCTCTTGGCGTGGAAGGCTGTGCCTCTGGCTCATTTCCTGCCGGGCCCTGCATCCCTAAAGGCAGGGGCTGAAGCAGATGCAGCCGGGCACCTGGTTCGGCCTTTGGTGAGCTGTGTGCGTTAGTCTAGTAGTTTCTGCCAGAGGATTTTCGATCCTTCCAAAGGATCTACTCCAAATCTTCCAAAGCTGAAGCGAATGGCATCCATCTACACACGTTTCCTTTATAGGCTAGAGCTACCGGAGGGGGCGTCTACCTGGTGGGGGGAGGGAGGAAGGGAATAACCAACTCTAGGGTGGAAAGATCCAAGGTGCAAAAGGAACCTTTATACCTTAACACGGACAGTTGCTTTAACAACTGAGAGCTACCTTAACTGTCCAAGGGCGAACCAAGCCAGTCTCTGTCAATTCCACTAGCCTCTGCCCAAGGGATCCACCAGCTCAAGGGTCCCCAGCACTTCAGTGATGAAAGGAAACAGAGCCTGAGGCTATCAAAGACTCCAAGCAGTCCTTAAATGGTCAGATCTGCCCCCAGGGGCTTTCTGGAAGGTTCTATCTTTGTCTGAAGTTCCTATCAGCTGACAAAGCAGGTTTGTGCCATTGTGGGTGAACATGACAGGTCCTTAGGTGCTGCAGGCTTCCTTTAGAGTTTAGACTGTCGCAGATGAAGCCAGGAACAGCACATTGCTGGGGTCTGGGCAGGTTCTCAGCCTGGGGTCACACAGAACACTGCTGTACTCCGCTTGGCAAACCTGCCTGAGCTCCAGAAGGATTTGTTCCCTGACTAGAGAGACCAGGTCCTGAAACATCCCCAGAGCCCGCTCTTCAGAGAGCTTGTAAGAAGATGAAGGACCAAAATTATTTTTTCTTTTTTTTGTGGGCATCACTGACGCCTGGTGGGAGTAGGAGGCCCAGCCTTCTTCCTGGATAGCTGCTGCTGGATTTGAACCACCAACTCTGTAGGCCACAGTCCTGCACTCGACCACGATGCCACTGGGGCTCAGCTATTCTTTCTACCAGACAGTCCCATCTGTCTGAGCTAAACTGGGTCCGATGGACTGCCTTTGCAGTTGGGGCAGTGGAGTGAGGCGGGCTCGGCTCAGCTGTGAGGGAAGGTCTGCCCTCCCTCCCACCCATTGAGACTCCTCAGCTCTGAGGCTTTGTAGACTGAGTTTTTCCAAGAGGTCTGTCAATACCAACTCTTCCTGTCTTGACCCCACTGGGCTCCCCCATGGGTTGTCTGTTATTAATGACTGTTAATAATGTACAAGGGCATCGTGCTGGTCAAAGTGGAGGGGCAGCGACCAGGAGGAAGGCCCTCTCAAAACTGACGGACACAGTACCTGTGACATCGGCTCGGGCTGGGCAAGAAGAGTGGGAATGGAGCAGGACTGGGCAGGTTCCATTCCGTTGTGCACGGGGCTCGCTATGGGTCAGAACCAACGGGATGACAGCTAACAGTGACCTTTCCTTGGCCAAAGAACCCTCCTGCTAGCCCCAATGACCCCATTCAGAGTGTGTCATTTGTCTTGGTTTACATTTTTTATTTTGGCTCCAGTCCCGATGGCGGGGGTTGAGTGCTTCCTTTGCTGTTTTCCTTGCCGCGCTCACTGGGATCCTGGCTGGTGGGAATTCCATCAGCAGAACTGCAAGAAACCAGAAAGCCAACGGGATGTGAGCAGTTTCCCTGTGACCCCACAAGAAGGCTGTGAGGAGCCAGAGACCAAATCCCAGCCCTGCCGTAATAGCTGCCGTGTGACCTTGGACGAGCACTCCTCTGGAAAACGGAACGATAAAAGCCAGCTCATGTAGCAAATGAGTGGAAGTTCAATGCCAAGCACGGGGGCAGGGGGGGGGCGGCCTTTCCGCCTCCGATCAAGAGCATCACTGTCACACGCTTAGGCTTCAGACCACCCACCCAGGTGCGACATGCCTGAAAATGTCTGTCCGAAGCTGGGCAGCTGCCCCCTCGAGGGGCTCCTTCCTCTCCTGCTATTAGGCACCAGGAGGAGCTGGGTTTGCAGCACACCGAGTGCCTTTGCCCAGATCACCACCGCCGCCGCCAGCTGCTCTCACTGCGAGGGGCAGAAGACAATTTTCCCACCAGCCTTTGAGGTGGGCACTAGGACCACTTCCAGTTTTATAAGGAAGATGGCCCAGAGGTTAAGTGACTTGCCCAAGCGTTCATAATACTTGGAGGTGACAGACTCCAAATAATAGGAATAGTGGTTTCTGCGTACCCAGCACAGATGTGCCCAGAGGGGCCTTATGCAGTTGTGTAGGCTGTTCACTGAACAAGGGAGCCTGACCAAAGAGGCAGATTGGGGCTGAGATGCCCCTGGCATTCTGTTGACCCAGCTCTGGGCCCTGGGACAGGTGGGGATTGCCTGCAGGGAATGACACTGCTTTCTAATCCAACAAAGGTCTCCCTAAGCTCATGCAGGCCCTGTTCACATTGCACCTACTATAACCCTTGGGTTAGAGGTTTGCGCCCTCATCATAGATGAGGAAAACAAGACCTGGAGAGGTAGGATGACTTTGTAAGTGGTGAAGTTAGGGTTGGGGGCCTGACTCCAAAGCCCATGCTCTGAACCACTCGGCCTCTGGACCAACTCCATCTCGGTAGGAAAACACAGGAATGTATGTCAGCCTCTGGCTTGGACCTTTCACAGGAGGTCTCAGCTCCTGAGTCCTGTGCAGAAAACTCCGTCAATCCAGGATTGGAACCATCAGCAATTGGAGCATTCTCTTTGGATGGTCCCAACCGTGTGACTTTACACGCCCTGTTTCTAACTACTTCTGAACTTAGGAGCCCTGGTGGTGCAGTGGGCTGCCAACCACGAGGTCAGAGGTTCAAAACCACTAGTTGCTTCTCTGAAGAAAGATGAAGTTGGTCGCCTCTGTAAACATTGACACCCTTGGAAACCCACAGGGGTCGGTTCGACTCTCCTACAGTGCCGTGGGGAGTCAGAATTGGGCTTGAGTAGTTCCATCTCCTTGTATGTTGGGAAGCATTATTATACAGGGAAATTCCTCAAAGCTGTGTGCAGATAAACAACCACCCCATGAGAGGGCATTATCATCACTCTTTTTACTACAAGAGGTGAGTGACATGTTCACGGTCACACAATAAATAGGGCAGATTAGGGACTGCCCACTGGGGCTCCCTGTGGCCGTCATGTGCTTATGTCAATTTCATGACTGAGATGTAGGGGTGCAGTCTAGCCTGTCAATCTGGAGATAGCCATTGAGTAGCCAATGAGGCCTCTGTGTGGGCATGGCTTTCTCCTGAGACTTCTGGGAAGTCTCCTGATATTTTCCTCATGGAGATGAGAAGCTATCTCCCAGTTGTTGGGAGTCAGTCTCAGAGATGATGAATCACGGACAAGATAGCAGCATCTGGGAAGCTGGAGGAGCCGGAGGAGAAGCCACATGGCCTTGCCCTGATGGAACCAGACCTCTGAAGCTAGAGAGGCCTTGAGGGGACCCCCTGCCAACGATGAGTTGCTTCTGCCACCACAGAATGCTGTTGATGGACCCTGAGCCCTGGAAGCGAGGAGCCATGGGGAGACCCCTGTTGGTGCCAGGACTCTGCACCCACTGGCCTGTGACCTCATGAGTCGGAAGAAGACTTTATAGACTGATATGTGCATATGGGTTAATATCGGATTTATGACTTTGAACTGGACTGGGCTGGGATGCTTTCTCAATGTCCCATTCCTCTTGTATATAAACCTTTTCCTTATATCCATATGCAAGTCTATAAATTTGTTCCTCTAGTTTACCTGGACTAACAGACTCCCCAAGTCCAAATCTATGTGCATTCTCCAGCTCTTGGCAAACTAAGTACCTTTGAACATTTGGAGCATCTGCACTTTGCCCGGGGACCCAGGTTCACACAGCACAGGTGCAAGTCAGATGACCACACTTCTTTCAGAAGGTTTGGCAGGGAGGAGCACTCCAGGAGGAGTCTTCGCTTGGCTCCTAGGCTGGCAGAGGACACTTCTGCCTTTGCAGAAGGCAGATAGCAGCCTGGGTTACAGGCCTTCGCATTGTAACACTTTTTCCACAGCTGTCTTCGGAAAAGGAGGGGGGCCTCTGACCTAGCTGTCTCTCATCCCCTCCGGGGGCACCAGGTACCATGGAAATACACCTGCGACAGCACTTTGCAAAGAGCGGTGGCCCAAGTGCTTTCTTCTCTCTGTGGGTCTGATTTCACCTGTGATCAAATGGCAGTGGGCCCACCTTGCTGCCTCCACCCCAGCTGGGGGCCTCTCGGGATGAAAAGATGAGCACGTGCTCCCGCTCCTCCCCAGCCACACCTCTCCACTCTGGCAGTGCGGGGCCGGTAAGGCAGGAGGAGGAGCCCTAGTGGCACAGGGGTTAAGCACCCCACTGGCAACCGGAGACGGAACGGCTGGTGCTCTGCACCTATAAAGATTACTGCGAATCCTGTAGGGTCCTACAGGGTCGCTGGGAGTTGGGATCTATTGACTAACACGCATGCAGGGCAGTCTGAGGATGGTGGGTGGGCGAAAAATACAGACCTTCCAGCGATTGCCGCATTCATTGCACAAGACAAAGGTAGTCATTGGCTCATCAGCGCTGCGTGTTTGCACCTAAGAGAGAGGGGACAGACAGCTCGTAAGTCACTCCTCTGCTCGCGGACCTGCCATGGCTCCCACTGTCAAGAAGAAGGTCCAAATCACAGAGCTCAGCATGCTGATTCCCGTGCCACCGGGATGGTTCTCCGATCACCAAGATCTCCTGGGCTGGGGGGAGGGAGGTGCTTTCCTCTCCTCTCTCCATCGACTCAGGGCCAGGATTACTGGCTCAACCAGTCCTTTAGCCTGCCTGCTATCCATCCACCTACCACCCACCCATCCATCCACCATCCACCCACCCACCCATCCATCTATCCTTACTCACTTCTCTGAACTGCAGGGCATCACTAGAGGTGTGCAGACTACACTAGGGCCACTCCACTCTGCCTGCGGGGTCACTACGTGCTGGAATGGCCTGGATGGGGGTGGGGTTCATGCACTGTGGCCAAAGCTGTCAGTACCATCTACTGACAGTAACACTTCAAGCTACATGGTTTTGCTGGCAGGCCCTACAACCGCACTGGAGTTTTTTGTTGCTGCCAGTGGTTTTACCAACGTTTCTGTTGACTATTGGGGCAGTCGGTATTCCTGAACCTCAATCAGTAACTTTTTTGAGACTGAACAGATGGAGCCAAAATTGCTAAGGGCTTCCATTCAGTTACTAATGTTGTAACTAATAATGCTGTATTTCGAGGTCGACAGACTTTACAAAGCAATTTTGTTGTTAGTACTGTTGAATCTGAGCAATAGTAGAGACACACAATTTATATTTACTAGATTTTATTCTATGATTAAAATTGCTAATGAAACTTACTAAGGGTTCTGACTCATTCCATTGGGGAGGAGATCCACGGGCGCAGAGGACACTGACCCTAGGGCCCCACCGCTGGCTCCTTGGCTTGTGTCCTACTGGTTATAGACCCTCCCTCACCCTGGATGCAGCCCTTTGGACAAGCCCGACTAATTGGCAGCCAGGTAGCTGGGAGCGGCCTACGGATCACCTAGCCCCTCTGCCTTACTTGAGGCCCGGAGAGAAAAGAGAGACTTGAAGCTCACTGGGTGAGTTTCTCACCCCTCAACCATCTCAGAGCCTTTGAGGCGAAGGAATGGGGGTTTCCTACAACCAACCCTCAGGGGGCTCCCGGATGGACCGGCTGTAGTTCAGATTCTCTTCAGCCGTCCTGGCTGTCAGTAACACGTTGTCCCTGTGCTGACACTCAGCTTTGACTCTGTCAGCTGGCAGCTGGCGTAGGAGTCTGCCAGAAGAGCACCGCTCCGCACAGCTTGTTGCTGCAGTCAGTGACATCTGCGACAGAAAGGGTGGCGGTGGGGGTCCTCTGGGCGAGAGAAACCTGTGCTCACAGGCTGTTTCCTTCCCAGGGGAGGCAAGACCGAGGTGCACGCGACTCCACACGGCAACACGCTTGGGAGACGAAGGAGCCCAGGCACGGACATCTCTGAACCTCCATCTGGGCCTTCCCTGAGAGGCTGCCCTGCCTGTGTGCTGGAGCCACAGGGCACCACAGGTCAGGCCCCTTTGGTGAACCTTGCTTGCCGGATAGAAGAGTGAGCCAGTTCTAGAATGACTAGACACCAATGAGAATCTCAGAAGACTGGGGCTCCAAGGGCATCACACATGCACCCAGGAATGAGAGAAAGTTGGCTGGTGTTAAGCGTTTCGGAGGGAAGGGTCTCCACAACTGTGGAGAGTTCCCCACACCCAGGCAAGGGTCCCTATCCGCCCTGAGGTTGTTCTGGTGGGCGGAAGGTCGCTGTCTACTGCTGGCGGAAGGTCGGATCTAAGAGTGCCAGGGCTGCGTCTCTGCCACTCGCTGGCTGTGCCTCCTTGAGCTAAGTGGCAAACCTGTCCTCTGTGAAGAGCGAGTTTCCAGTCACTGACATCCATTCTGACCATGACACCAGAGAAGTCCCGGGCCCTGTGTCTCGCGCCTTTTATTCTCACCATGGGGCAGGTCAAATCTCACCGGCTCAGAGCCGGGCGAGTCTGTCCTCATGAGGACATTGCTGAGAAGACCCGAGGGAATTTCGTGCTGGCATGCCCAGCCTGGTGCTCCCCCTCCCTCCCCAGGCCTGAAGGTCGGACCCCTTCTGCTCGGCCCCTCCCCTGCCTCTGCTCTCCACAGTCCCTGTGGCTCTCGGGACAGTCTCTCTCCCACCGGCCCCGCCCACCACACACCTGGTTGTAGGTGCAGTTCTTCTTTTTGCACTTGCTGCACTGGAAGAGGTCAGTGGTGGTGCCCCCCGTCTTGGCCATCTGGTGTTCCCGGATGGCCTCCTGTGTCATGGCGTTCCTCAGCTCCCTCAGCTCGTCACTGGCCATTTCCTAGGGAGAAATGTGTCGGACCATGGAGCCGGGAAGCCCCCGGGGCCCCACCCTACACCCGGCTTCCAGAGAGCCTGCACAGAGGAAGGCAGAGCATGAATACAAAGAGCGGGGGGAGGCCTGGACCCGAAGCCCTCGACCCAGGTGGGAAAAGGCTAGACCTGCAGTGCCCTCGCCCCAGCTGGGTGAAAGGTCAAACCTGGGGCTTCGGCAGGGCCAAGTGCAGTGGAGGACGATGACGAGGCAGGTGTGCAGCAGCATCTTGTGTGAGTTTTCTCAATCCTGGTGCTCGACCTGCCCGCCAGGCCCTTGGTCACCTGCCTACATCGTACTGCTTGAATGACTTGGCCTCGGCCAGAGTGGGGACTGGATCGAGTGCCTGTTTGGGCTTGGATCACTGATCAGCGTGGGAACCAGTCTCATTTCTTCTTTGGTTTTCCTTGTTCAAGGTCCAACTTCCGGATGCGAACGAGATGATTGAAAAAACCACGGCGTGGGTCAGGCACACCTCAGTCCTCAGAGTACCCTCCCTGCTTCATCCCTCCCCAAAGGTCGTGTGCAGCAGACAACCCAGTGCAGCGCGCCCTTTGATACCGACTGCCGCCGCACCAGCCCTGTCTGTGGATCCAAGCGAAGTGAAATCCTTGACAGTGTCCATCTTTTCTCCGTCTACCATGATGCTCCCTCCTGGTCCGGTGGTGAAGATTCAGGTCTTCTCTCCCTGAGCTGTCATCCGGACGAAGGCTGCAGTCCTTGATCGTCATCAGCAGGTGCGTCCAGTGCTCCACACTGTCAGTCCGCATGGCTGGGTCACTGG
>PVJH01045414.1:0-12408 GCA_004026705.1 Nesogale talazaci
GGCAGTTCTCCTCTGTCCCCTTGGGCCCCCCCCCCCCACCCCCGCCCCGTGAGTCCGGCTCAATCTGATGGCAGTGGTTTAAGCTCTGTAAGGGCCAGGCCTCTCCCTGTGAGACTGCTGAGTACGTCAGAATCATCATCTTTCAGGGGGGTCGGAGCCCCTTTTCGAGGTCACGAGGAGCTCTGGTGGTGTAGCGGTTACAAACCGGGCTGCTAACCACAAGGTCAGCAGTTCTAAACCATCAGCCACCACTCAGAAGAAAGAGAAGGCTCTCTACTCCCTTGAGGAGTTACAGCCTCAGAAACACGCAGGGCCAGTTCTCCAGGTTCAGCGTGAGTTAGCGTCGACTCGGCGGCATGAGTTCTGCAGGCCATAGCGATGGCTCTTTGCCCTCTCCAAGACTGACTCCCTTTATGCTTTGAAATTTTTATTGACACCATGTGCTTTCGGTTTGGGAAAACATGCTGGCATCAACGGGACACGTGGTTTGATGCAACATGGACTTAACAGAATTAAATGAGACATGTAAGTCTTGAGTTGACTCCGGGGGTGAGATAGGTAAGGTTCATTTTTTTTTCAAATTCACATCATTATGCAGGCCCCTGCCAGGCAGGAACATGGGTTACAACTGGGATAACAGTTTCCCAAGAGACCTGAAAGGCAGAAAACTTGGGTGAGCAATAGATGTCTCACAAGTCATGAAAGCGTTAATGCACTAAGGCTCAGTATTCTTTCCCAGGAATAAATGCAGGAGGGCTTGCCCCAATCTACGGGGCCAGATTTCCTCCAGGGCCCAATGTCTCCCTGCTCCCACTTTTCCGAGCAGTGGCCAGGAAAGAGACCTGCCCCTCCCGCTTTGTCTCTTGGGCACCTCTCTCCTGGTCCAAGTTCCCTGTCTGCTGCCTTCTCCATCTCAGTCCTGGCTCACCAGCCTCATCGGGAAGCAGGTGTGGCAGGAAGGAGGGTGTGGGTGGCACGGGAAGGTGTTTTGAGTGAGAGGTATGTTCAGATGTTGCTACTTCTAGGCAAACAGCCCTTCAGTCCCAATGGTCAGATGCTGCCCAAAGGGTAGGGGACTAGAGGTCCCGAGGGCACTAGGTATAAACCTTTTAATTGCTAGATCCTCGGGGTGATCAGGGAGTCCTCAGGGAGGGAGAGGGACCATTGAGGTCTCAGATCGATGGCTACAAATCATACTGTAGTTAACTATTTCAGTATCAGCAGACTATAATGACCATACTGACTATCAGCCATAGAAGACCCTCCCCGGACCACTGACCCCTGTTCTATGAAATAGAAGAAGTAATGATTATTCACACCAAGAACCATGCTCTGTTCTTTCTTCTAACCTGCATTTATGAAGCACTAACTTAGAGCCTGGGCCCTGGTCAGAGAGAGCCTGGTTGTTAGAGTCTTAGGGTGGACTGATCACCACCTGCCCCAGACCAGATGGGAAGTCCAAGAAAGGTAAATCTCCACCCATGCCCTCTAGCCACAAGAGAGCTCAACCTCTCCCTCTTGAATGGAAGCAGACTAAGCCATTGCTGCGTCTATCCAGCCTTCCAGGACTCTGCAGCTCATCCCCAAGGGTCCATCTGTGGGCCTGCCCAGAGTCACTGCACCAGGCAGCCTGCATCTCACAGGTCCCATCTGCTCCCTCTCATGCACCTGGAGCGAAATAAATGCCCACAAGCAGCCCAGTGTGAGCTCGCAGGGGCCAGGCTGTGTGCATTTTAATCCTCGTAGTGTTTACACATAAAGACAAGAGACAAGAGGCTGGACCCGGTAGGGGAGGAGGAAGCCAAGGGGTGTGTGAAACATTGAGGGGCCTTCTCAGCCTCCTGCCTTCTTCTCCCACAGCCCCAAACAACTGTCTGCTTTTCTAGGCAGAGCCCAGCCAACATGACTCCTAAGATTTGTCACACTTCAAGGTTGGGCAAATGATTTCAGAACTAATGTTTGACTAGTCACTCTGTGAACCGTGACTTGCCCTTCCCTGACTGCCCCAATCATGTCTCTGCCCACTCCTTCCCTAACCAGGGGGGCTGGGGGGAGGGGGGAGAGCATCTGGCTGTGACTTCTCAGACTTTGAAGAAATGACATGTGGCCATTTCATGCCTTTCTTATTTAAAAGAAAAAGGTTGGTTGACAAAGTTTTACTGAACTGGGTGAGTTCACATATCACCCAATTCGGTGGTTTAATCTCATTAAAAAGAGTTGTGCGACAATCCCCACAATGAACATTAGAACATTCAGCTTCGTCTCTCATGTACACATTGTGATTGGCTCCCCATTGCCACCCCTGACATCATGCTAAGACACTAATCCTCCAGTTGATAAGGCTATAGATTTACCTGCACTGGGTCTCACATACAGGTGGACATACAAGAAAACAAGCAAACAAAACAAAGCAAAAAACCACAGCAAAAAATCTCAAAGTCCTTGCCATGGAGTTGATACTCATAGGGACTATCAGTCTACACAGAAAGTTACCCAGACTGCTGATGATTCTGGGAGTAGAAGGCCCTGCCTTTCTGCCCCCAGCCCCACCTGCCCTGCCCAGAAGCTTTGTGGCTTTGTGGATCGCAGCCTAACACGGAACCACGATGGGATCTGGGCTCTTAAAGACGTGTCCTTACAAACAGCCACCTCAGTGAGGTATCCACCAAGTCCCCACAGAAAAGCACACGAGCTTGTCTTCTGTACCCAGGAGCGTGTGTAATCCAAAGATTGTAAACAGTAAAAGCCACATTCAGAGGAGGGAACCATCTTCGAGCCTCAAATCAGAATACCCTGTTTGCAGAAGATTACTGATGACAATGGAAACCCACAATCCATTTGCAGAGTCTCCTTGTGAATCTGCCCCCCACCCCCCCCCACCAGACGAAGGGTCCAAGGGTGTGAAAAGCCCGGCCATCAGTCAGAGAGCTTTGTCAAGCAGCCGGTAGCTCTGTGTTCCGCTGCTGTTAGGAGTCATCAGGTCAATTCTAGCCCACGGCGACCCTGTGGACCACAGAACAACAACAAAAAACTGTGTGGTCCTGAGCCATCGTCACCATTGTTCATGGTTGAGCCCATGGCAGCAGCCATGTGTCCATCCTTCTTGCCGATGGCCTGTCTCTTTTTCCTATGCGTTACCAAGCTATCTCCTGAGAACATGCTCAAAGTACCTGAGATGAAGTCTCATCACTCTCGCCTCTAAGGAGCATTCTGATCTTAGTTCTTCCAAGAATAAGATCTTTTGAGAGTCCATGGTACTTTCAGTATTCTTCACCAGCACAGTTAAAAATGAATTGATTTTTCTTCGGTCTTCCTTATTCGGAGTCCAACTGGCTGGGGGCCCGGTGCGCCTTAATCCTCGAAGCAACATCCTCGACTTACCACACTTTAAAGAGATCGTGTGCAGCAGACAGATGCAGGGCGATGCATTGCCAAATCTCTCGAATGCTGCTCCCACGTGGCTCCAAGCAAGAGGGAATTCTTGACAACTTCCTCTCTCCACTTGCCATGGTTTTGCTACCGTGATTTTGATCCCGTTGTGAGGATTTGATTTTCTTTCTATTGAGTTGCAATCCATGCTGCAGGCTGCTGTCCTGGATCTTTGTCCGCAAGTGCTTCGAGTGCCCCTCACTGTCAGCAAACCAGGTTGTGTCATTTGCCTACTGCAGGCTATTGATAATCTCTCCTCCAATCCTGGCCCCCCGTTCTTCTTCATATAATCCATCTTCTCTGATGATTTACTCGGTATGCAGATGGACTAAATCTGGTGAGCTGATAGAACACAATTCTCGGTTTTAAACCATGCGGTATCTCCTTGTTCTGTTCACAGAACGTGTACAAGTTCCACATCAGCACAAGGGGATGCCCCTTCTTTTTAAGTCTGATATGATCCTCACAGCCCGATGCCTTTGCACAGTCAGTAAAACACAAGTACACATCTTTCAGGTAGTCTCAGTTTTAAGCCAAGATCCACCTGGTGTCAGCAATGATATCCATGATTCCATGTTCTCATGGGTCCAGCTTGAACCTCGGGCAGAAGCCTGTCTATATACTGCTTCAACCGTCGGGCTAAACTGTAGTAAAAGTGTCCTTGCATGTGACATCGAGAATACTTTTCTGTAATTCAAGCATCCTGCTAGGGAACCTTTCTTTGGAATGAGTACAAATTCGAATCTCTTCATTCGGTTGGCCAAGTGGCTGTCTTCCAAATTGCTTGGCCTCGACGACGAGTGAGCGTTTCTAGTGCTTCATCAGGTTGTTGAGGCATTTCAGTGGGCATTCCATCAATTCCTTGTTTTTCGCTAATGCTTGCAGTGTAACTTGAACTTCTTCCTTGAGCACCATTGGTTCTTGCTCCTATGGTGCCTTTTGATAGCTTCAATTCTTTCCATCTAAGTCATAAAGTGACCAGATTTTAAGCAGGACACCATTGACCGGGGGGGAGGGGGAGTTCCTGATGAAAAATTTGGTCTATACGGAGCAACAAAAATTTTCATAGAATGCAAAAATAGTATTGGAATAGATTTATTTTAATTTTAAAATGCTGTGAGATGTTACTACATTGTTAAAAAGCAGGCCATCTGGTCACTCACCTTAGGGGTGTGTTTCTTCCTTTGGGGTTCCTAAATCTATGCACATTTTTTTTGTGGGCATCACTGCCTCCTGGTGGGAATATGAGGCCCAGCCCTGCCCCAGGAGAGCTGCTGCTGGAACTGAACTGCCAACCCGCACACAACCACTATGCCACCAGGGCTCAGCCCAATCAATGCACATTTTATTATAGCATTTGACTTTCTCCTCTTGAGTTGCCCTGTGAAAATTTCGGTTTAGTGCTTCTACTTCATTATTTCTCCCATTTGCCTTTGCTGCTGTGTGACTAAGAACCAGTTTCAGAGTCTCTTCTGACACCCACCTAGATCTTTTCTTTCCTGTCTTTTTAATGACACTTTGCTTTCTTCATGCATAATGTTCTTGCTGTCATTCCACAGCTCGTCGAGTCTTCTGTCCTTAGTGTTCAGTGCATCAAGTCCATTTTTGAGGTATTCTCAAATTCAGGTGGGAATACACTTCAGGTCATATTTTGACTCTTGTGGACTTGTCTTAATTTGCTTTAACTTCAACCTGAACTTACATATGAGCAATTGATGGTCTGTTCCACAGTGTGTGGCCTGGTTTTAGCTGTTAATATTGAGGCACTTCTCCAGTGCCTCTCCCCACAGATGTAGCCATTATGATTTCTGTATATATTTCATCTAGAGAAATCCATGTGTACAGGTGCCATTTGTTCTGTAGATAAAGATATTTTCTATGAACATGCAGTTGGTCTGGAAAAGTCCTGTCATCTCCAGCTTCATTCCTAACATCAAGGACATGCTTTTGCTCCAATCACCAATAACTATTAATGCATTTTACTTGCATGTTTGATGAATTTCAGATTGAAGATATTGGTAGAATTCTTCAATTTTTCATCACTCACTTTAGTGGTTGGTGCATAAATTTGAATAATAATTGCATTGCTGAAATGAATACATTTGCTTGAATGTGGATGAAGATCACAGCACGGTACCTGAAGATATATCTGGAAATGTCCTCTTTGACAATGACTGTAATGTCATTCCTCTTTGGCTGTGTCATTCCTAACAGAGTATTTTACGATTTTATGATTCAGAGTGGTCAATACTAGTCCCTTCCAGCTCAGTTACACCTAGGCTATTGATCTTTATGTGTTTCATTTAATTTCTGATCACTTCCAATTTTATGAAATTCATACTGCATACATACCAAACACCAATCCTTGTAGATATTTGCAACTGTTTCTTCTCATTTTAAATCCTGCCCCATAAGTGAGAAGATCCAGAACGCTTCATTCTAGTCACTTCTTTGCGGCGGACCGAGCTTTGAGAAGGAAACTCTACCTCATCAGTCATATTTTGAGTGTACCTGTCCTGAAGGGCTCATCTCTGGCACTATCTTGGGTAATGCTCTGCTTCTATTTATTAGGCCTTCAGAACCTGACAATGTTTCAATGTTATCTGTCAGGTTTTCAGTGATTAATCCATCTCGGACCAACAGCCTGCTCCTTCTTCACAGTCTGTTCTTAATCTGGAAGCTCTGATGACATCTATTCACTTGGGGTGAGCCTGAGGATATTTGAAGACCAGTGACAACACACACGCCACCATGGAAAGACCAACTGACAGACAAGTGATGATGACATGCAGAGTTAGATTGAAATGTAGCACCTTATCATTGGATCTTCCATTTGACCCATTGTAAATTTGTTCCAGATTTTACTATTCTCTACTTTCTTTTTTTGATTGAGATTTTTCTCTGCTTTATTTTGTCATTGTTGGACTCCTTCTTGGTTTCGTATGTGGTTTTCTTTTTTTTTGTATATGCAATCTAGAAAAGGCAAATCTATAGAAGCAGTAATGGGATTATTATTAGGGGTATTGCAGAGTTGGCAGGGAAATGGGGTACTAAAAGCAATGACTACATAAAAGAATAACATGGGCTGAGCCCCGGTGGCGTAGTGGTTGTGCGCAGGACTGCAGCCCACTGGGATGGAGGTTCGATTCCAGCTCCACAGGAGCAAAGGCTGGACTTCCTACTCCCACCCTCTGAGGGCAGTGATGCCTTAAAAAAAATAAATAAATTTAAAAAATTAAAAAAAAAGAATAACATGTTCTAGATTAATTGTTGGTGATTGTGAAATTCTTCTGAATGTGATTGGACTATTGCATTGTATGATATGTAAATTATAAGTTAATTAATTAATCATTTAAATAAAATTATTTAATCATTTAATAATGATTTAAAACAAAAACAAAATTTTTAAAAACCCAGCAAGATGAAACAGAGAAAAACTTCAATTAAAAAGAAAGCAGAAAACATTAAAAACTAGAACAATTTTTAAATGGGTCAAAAGGGAGAATTTAATGTATTGCATTTTAACCGGATTATAAGTGCATTAGTACACTTACAAGGCTATTCACGTCCCTGGTTAACAGTCAGAGGGGACTCACTTGAGAATTACTCCAGGAGAATACCCTGCAAATCGATTTTGGGTTTCCACTGTCATCCTTAGCCATCTGCAAACGTGGTGCTCAGAATCTAAGCTCTCATACAGTGTCCTCCTCTGGATGTGCCTTTTATTATTTATAATCCTTGAATTACACCAGCTGATGTGCTGCCTCCATGTGGACTTAGTTGATTCCTCAATTAGATGGCTGCCCATTTTAAGACAAATCTTTTAAGATCTCAGATAAGATTCCTTCTGAAAGCTGGGCACCTCCTGATTTCTTTATTATACTTTGTTATCGCACCCATATCTTCAGTGATCTCTTCATAAGGTTGAAGACTGAGTAGGGCCGCATCATAAGAACTAATTGTTCTTGGATTAGGGCTACGATATATGTCTCTGGTTCATTTTAGAGACATCCTTATCATTTTACAGGGGAACAGTATAAATCACCCCTATGAGGCAGATTGTCATTCCATTGATAGCATCGTTCAGTTAGCCAATAATATAGACTTTAAAACACTGTTCCAAAAAGTACAGTGTATATTTTTAGACTAAAATGCATGGATTGTTGACATGTACATATTTTAAAATGAAGTGACGATACTATGTACACAAACAGTGAGAATTGGTGATAGGGCAAAACTTTCTATAATGCTCATTGACAAAGGCAAAACTATGGTTGCTGGACAAAGTGGTCATGAAAAAGCAGAGAGAATATGAAACTAATAAATAGAGGGCAGTCTTGAGTTGCCACAATTCTTGTCTCTCTTAAGGACCCTCTCTTTTCTTCGCCCGTCCTCTTAAACTGAGACACTTTTTAGTGTTCATGTCTTAGCCATCTTGTCTTCTCTCTCTGCCTGCCCCTCATTCTGAGACTTATTTATCCATTTCCAAAGTGTCCTGCTCCATTTTGTTGTACACGATCCCTTAATCTTCACCCCCATGTCTTTCCTCTCAAACCCTGGACCAAAGGCACTTACTAAATGTATGGCCAGAGAGTGCCAGCAAAGCGGAAGAAGCAGAGAGTGAGAGCGAGAGAGTGAGCGAGCGAGAGAATAATTTCATATAATTTCATCTGTTTTTTTTCTCCTTCTTTCAAGAGGAAAAACAAAAGGGAAGTCAGTGCCCTAGAATCGAGTTCCCAGCTGCACGTCCAACACTTGCTTTGTGGCTTAGCGGTGTTTTCACGCTATTTGAAAGGACGTACATGATTGCCTTTATTTAATGCTTAGCAACAACTGCTCTGCCATTAAGTGGCTTCTGACCCAGAGTCCCTATGTCACAGAACAGAACTACTCCTGAACATTTCTGAGTGCTTATCCTTTCTGTTTTTATATCATTTTACTGGGGGTTCGTACAACTCTTATCGCAATCCATACATCCATCCATTGTGTCAAGCACATTTATCCATTTTTTATACCTTTACACATCCTCATCATTCTCAAAACATTTTCTTTCTACTTGAGACCTTGGTATCAGCTCATTTTAACCCTTTCCCCCTTCCCTCATGAACCCTTGGTAATTTATAAATTATTATTTTGTCATGCCTCACACTGTCCAACATCTCCCTTCACCCATTTTTCTGTTGTCTGTCCTTCAGGGAGGGGGTTACGTGCAGATCCTTATAATCGGTTCCTCCTTTACACCCCAGTCTTCTTCTACCCTCCCGGTCACACCACTTTCACCACTGGTCTTAAAGAGATCATCTGGATTTTGTGTTTCGGGTTCCTATCTGTACCAGGGTACATCCTCTGGTCTAGCTGGATTTATAAGGTAGAATTGGGATCATGATGGCGGGGAGGAAGCATTAAAGAACTAGAGGAAACTTGTATGTTTCATCGTTGCTATATTGCTCCCTGACTGCCTCCTCTCCTCAGTGTGACTCTTATGTAAGGGGATGTCCAGTTACCTGTAGATGAGCTTTGGGTCCCTACTCCACACTCCCCCTCATTCACAAAGATATTTCTTGTTTTTGGATGCCTGATACTTGATCCCGTCAATACCTCCAACATAGGTTTTCTCCACTGTCATTTTTAGAGAAGCAGATGGCCAAGCATGGTTCCCACAGAGCTGTCTTTCAAACGCAAGCTTACTTTCCTATCCTGGGATCTCATCCTCAACGAATTTGTCACCACATCCCCCCAAAGGCATCACTTCTTCCTCTCTCCTATGCATGTGCTTTTCAACTGCCAAGTGGCTCCCTCTGAAGAGATCAGTGAAGTCGGTACAGTCGTCGGTCTGCAATGGCATTGAAAGGAATCAGAAAATAGGAGAGGGCATCCCTGCCCTGACTGGCAGTTACTCCTACTTTCCACCAACAGAATGACTCGAGTCAACCCTGCCCCAGACAGACAACCCTGTATCACAGTCCTGGCCTCTGGCATGGCTCCGGTGGCATGGTCCGGTGGACCCTCTCCTGGGCGCCTGGCTTAACTTGCACACCCCCAGCATGGTCTAGCTGGTGCCAAACAGAAGGAGAGGACCGTCCCTTCGTTGTAGAATGGTTCACCTGTGATGTCCGTTTCCAGCAGTCAAGGACTCCCGTTGCCGACTCACATCTGGTGCCTGTCCGGATTCTGCCTGTGCCCAGGGACGCGCTGCCTCCAAAGGGCAGCTGTGTGACTTTGCACAGCATTACCTCATCGAAGCCTTCTCTGTGCTGCCACACGACCTGTCTCTATGTACTGATACAAGCCCAGCCAGTCAGCCTAAATAGATAGAAGCCTTCTTCCACATAATTTGCCTGACTCCAGGCAGTCATAGCACTCCAAACCAGGTATGTGTTATCTGGTCAGTGGCCAGTGGTAGCTACAAACTAACCCTGGGGAGCCCAGTCCACTGCCCTGGACCTGTTCTCATTATTCCTGTTCTTGTCGGTCTCCTGACATTCTAGCCTCCACCTGACTCTGCCTCACCGGCTCAATCCCCCCCACTACAACCACACCCTTTGAATCTATGACCAAACAGACTCTCCAGGGTGACTTCTCTGTGTTCCCATAGGGCATTGTCCTTGTCCTCTAGCTCTTCCTGTGATGGTCACTTGATTAGCTCTAGCCCCCTAGTCCCTAACCCTAGTCAGAACTCCCTGGAGTAAAAAATCAAAAACAAAAACAAAAGTTAGTGTGTACATAGACACACACATGCACCCCTCACAGATGGAGTCTTATCTTTGAGAGCTCTTACAGTATTCTTTGGCAATTATTTCCCTTCATGCATACACTATCCTCTGGGACTTTACTTCTTAATGGCTGCTCCTGTCTGTGTATTTGCCTGACTGTGCGGTCATTGTGTCATGGCCTCATTGTGCCTTCCTGGCTCCCAGAACAAAGCTCAGAATACATGAGAGACTCAACAGACACTGGCCAGCTATTTATAGAATGTTCCCAGGAAAGGGATGCTAAGTAGCTCTGACTTGTGACAAGCCTATTTGGCCAAGTCTCCTGCCACTGCAAGCTCTTTCGTGCCTTGCCCAGTGGAGGATGGTCTAGAATGGACTTCCTTCTCTTGGCCAGGAGTACTTCTCAGTGAAAAGATGTTTTCCTGACTTTGCTTCAGATAGGAACGCTGACAGGTAGAAGGAGGAGTGACTTTGTCTGGTGCCCTAAGAAGCTTGCGTCTGTGATGGGCGGGAGAGCTTTGTGCACATAGATTGTGTTTTTGCAAGGTGCCTGCTGAGTCCTTCTCTGCCTTTTCCTCCTGGGGGCACCAGCAGGGTCTTTTATTAGCCTTCTCTAGGTATAGGTATGGAAACAGGCAAGAGGCTTGTCGGATCGAGTCGTGGCCCCAGCTCTGAACTCGGTCCTCACCAGGAATCGATGGCTGCCTCCTTTGGACTTCAGTTGGACTTCTATCAAATGGAGGCAAAGTCAAATGTCTGCAGTGGGCATGTGTGTGTGAATGGGGTCGGGTGTACAGCCGGAGGAGGTGGTGGGGACAGAGCTGCAGACAATGCCCTCCTCTGAAAAGCGCTGAGGTTCTTCTCTGTGTGGACATTGTCCTGACTCGAGGAAAGCAAGGGGAAACAAGTGCTGCATAGCCTGGGGCAGGCTGGGGCACACCGTTCCCAAGCCCTGTAATGGGTCTCTGAGGACTGCCTTCTTCAACGTTCTGGTTTCTCTTCGCTGTTCCTGTTGGATACCACTGAGTCTATTCTGACCCATTGTGACCCTTTGTACAGCAGAATCAACACTGCCCGGTCCTGCCTCATCCTCACAATTGTTTCTGAGAGGGTACACCCCCTGTAGAAAATGGGGGAAAGTTCCACTGGGTGGAGCTGTCATAGTACGAGTCCCCCTCCCCACCCCTGCTAAGTGAGCATCAAGCAACTTGCTCTGAGTTAGTGCACCCAGTGGCATCACCTGGGAAGGTTCTCCAATCACAGTGAATTTTTTTCACGCAAACAGTTTCATCCAAATCTCTTTTTTGTTTTTTGTTTTTGTGCCGGCCAGTTTAAGAAAACAGTTGTGTGGCTGTGAGATTTTGTTTCCTGTTTGGGAAAAATGCTGCAAAAACTGTTGTGATGGTGAACACAGTATACAAGGACAGTGTTATGGGAAAAACTCAAGTTTCAAAAATGGTAACATCGATTGATGACAAATCTCATTTTGGTGTCAGTCCATCCCAACGAGGACCTTCCTCTTTATCATCGAGTCTCTGCTTGACCAAATCTGCTCCAGAGGCTGGTCTCTCCTGGCAGCAAGGCCAAAGTATGTAGGGGCATTCTGGCCATACTTCTTCCATGACAGATGGGTTTGTCCTTCTGGCAGTCCTCGGGACTTTTAATCTTCTTTGAATGCACCACAATGCAAATGCACAGATTCTCCTCTGGTCTTTCCTATTCCGTGTCTCACATTCACATGCAGAGGAAGCCGTTGAAGACCCCATGACTTGGCGGTCACTCGCACCAGAGTCCTCACACTGATGAATCCTCCCTTCTATTCAACTCTCAAATTTATCCATGAGCATTGATTATGGATCCAGCAAGAGGAGACCCTTGACCACTGGGGTCTTTTCTCCGTACACTCCTCTGATGTCCCATGTTATGCTCAGATGCTCGCAGCAGAATCCTTCTCCTCTGAGTGAAGCCCTGGGCCCACTGGGGTTTTTCCTATGATCACTTTCAGTAAATTGCTTTTCTTCATTATCTTAAAAAGAAAAAAAAAAGCCCATCCCTTTACTGACACTTTTTACTACTTCCTCATGAGTTCTCTTTCCCCCTGTCTCTCCTCTGTCGCCATCCTTCCTCTTTTTCTGATTAGCCCCTCCCCTAAACCCAGGGTCCTGCCAGGATGTTTCATAAGACAGAAACACGAGACCACAGCATATGAAGCCAGCCTGATGGCAGTCCGACACCCCATGAAAAAGAGGCAAAGAGACATGCAGAT
>PVJH01045415.1:0-12410 GCA_004026705.1 Nesogale talazaci
TCCCGCGTTCAGTTGTCTGTCTTGTGCACATCTGCATTCTGGCCAGAAGGGACTTTGAGGTTTTTCTGGAGCACGTGGGCATCCGCGGGTTCTATCCTCTTATAGTAGTTCTTCTTCGTCTCAATAATCTCAAAGCCGAACTTCCTGTAGAAGTCAATCGCTGACTCATTGCTGATCTGGACATGCCTGAAATACAAAGGGGAAAAAAATAGTTAAAAAAAAAAATCAGCTGAGCCGAGCCCTGGTGGCGTAGTGATTGTGCGCGGGACTGCGGCCCACTGGGATGGAGGTTCAATTCCAGCAGTGGAGCTGGGCCTCCTACTCTCACCGCTGGAGAGCAGTGATGTTCCCCCCCACCCCCCCAAAAAAAACCAAAAACCAGCTATTGAGTTTTCTCTACAGATAACACAACTACCCCCCTGAGTTTCTGATATTGTAAACTATGTCCAGGAGCAGAAAACCTGATTTTTCCTGTCTGTCCTATTGTTGGAATCAACTCAAGGGCAATGGGTGTGGATTTTGCATTAAACCAAACTCTAGTAGTTAGCAGTCCAATGCATAACCACTAAGCCACTAAGGCTCTAAAAATCCCAACTCCTACTTTACCCAAAGAAGTTGGATGAAATTATGACACTTGATTATAGTGTTTATTTATTCTCTCTAGTGTAACATTCGTTATTAGAAGGAGAGATGAGATTCTGAAACTTACAACGGGCTAAACAACACTATTTAGGAGTAAGTAACATATTGAAACATGGAGGGGAAAATAAGAGGCCAAAACAAATCCCCTCACTCTAAGGACTCAAATATCTGAATATCATCTTTTCCCGTCAATGAAAAAGTTTGTTTTGAGTAAATGATAATTTGAATTTCATTTCTCCCCCCCCCCAATAACATTAATAACTTGCAAGCAAAAAAGTATAATAACCTTCATATGTAGGCAGAAGACATAGTCCACAGTTAAAATTGAAGCCTTGATTCTTAAACCAAGGCTTCTGTTGAGCCAATCATCATGCTTGCTAGAGGGCAGCATCTGATTTTTAGTCACCGGGAGTCTTTAAGAAGCACCAGAGAAAGTTTACCCTGAAGACCTGAGTTTTAATCTTGGTCTCATCCCAGTGACTTCAGAGTTCCTACCCTAACATCATAAAGCAAAGCTTGAGTCTTATTTTTCCTTCTCCTGTCTGAATGAGTCTTATTTTAGTTTCCTTATTTACTTGTTAAAACACACACACACACACACACACACACACACACACACACACACACAACAACTAACGAACCCCAAACCCTATAATAACTACTTCTATGGGTGTTTCCAATCAAATAATGAAATATGTGAAAGGACTGTAAAGATCCTAGTAAATTTTTTTGTCAACTCATCTACAAATTTCAGGTAAGAACACTCATTCCTGTTAAATGCAGATAAAAAATTATTTTACTTACAGATAGATGTTATCAAAAGTGCCATCTTTTTCACAGATGTTTAAGACATGATTTAACATTTTAGTTCCTAGAAACAAACATTAATTTTTAAATTACAAAGTTCCACTTAGTATTCTGCACACAGACTTGGCGATTATCAATAATATGTATAAAGTACCCATTATTGTTCGTTGCCAGAGAGTTGGCTTCAACTCATGGCAAGAAATTCTTATTCCCCAAGTTTGTCTTCATTAATATTTACACATGGTTAAAAATGCTTGCAGAAAAACAACCTTTATATATAACCTCTTTCAGGTAAAGAGAAAGCAAAGCAAAACAGTAAAAGCAAAAAGAGACACAAATAACACATCTGTACAGGGCGGGCTCCCAAGTGAACACAATTATTCATGGGCAGTCACTAGGTAGTACAAACGGTTAAACTAATATGCTTGGCTGGTACTACAAATGCTGCCAGTTTGAGCCTACACAGCGGTCCCTCAAAGTAAATGTCTGGTCATCCACTTGGGGGACTGGGAGGGGATTACCCAGCCCTTTATAATCTAATGAAGAATATGTAGTTCTACTGTAACATATCTGGGGGACACTGTAAGTTGGAATCAACTCATCTACAGTTGGTTTGGGTTGGTGCTTAAAGTTTTCATCATCATTTATAAAACTCATAAGGAAAAAACCCTCAGGAATATTTCCTAGCATTTCTAAAATAAATGGTTTGACTTAGTCAACCAGTCAGCATCAGTGACAGTGTCATTTGTATACCTTCTTGAAGACGTAAAACAGCAAAACCCCCAAACTTTTACCTATTCCTAGCCTTCGGTAAGGTGCCAGACATCCTAGTGTCATGATGTAAAGTCTCTTCTGATTCTGTGAATGATCCACCCTGCAGCATACAGCACCAACCGCAATATCATTGAAATACGCTGCCAAAAAAAATGTAAGGATATAAGAAACCCAAGTCAGAACACATGCAACTTTCTCCTTCAATAAAGACTGAACTGTTGCTATCACCATTAAATTTTTATCAGAGTGGCTACTCTGAAAATCTGATAACCCCATCCCCAAGCCTCCTACATGGTCTTGAGAAATTTAAACCCTCCTTTCAGATATCTCGTTAAGAAGTGAAATTATACATAGGCAAACAACAAATTTTATTTTAAAAATTAGCATTTCATTATTTTTTCAAGATTTTTGTTTCAGAATAGGCTTGCATTTCTTCCCATATAAAGATGAACTTAGTTGTTGACATCTGTGTACATACTTAAGAAAAACAAACAAAAAAAATCAAACACACACAAAAAAATCCCAAAGATCAAGCATATGTATTGGCAAATGAAGGGAGAAGGAGAAAAAAAAATATATTATACCAAGTTTTGCTAGCTCGCCAACCTCCAGAACATCCTTGTAGAACTTGTCATTGTAGCTGACTGGAAAGATGACCTGATTCAATCTCTTCAACTGTTTAATATTGTGTGGAGTCACATCTCCCAGCTCGATCCGGCTACTGAAACAAACCAAAAAGTACTCAATAACTCAACAAATAAAGGCAGTCATATTTTAAAGGTGAACATTCTTAAAGACACCAACTTTTGTTCACATAAGCAATATATCCAATCCTCTCACAGTGACTATAATCTTAGTATGATGATTACTTCTAAGCAATTTTTGCCAGCCATTCAGTCCAGATTGTAATTCAGCTTTTATACATGTTTACATATAGACACAAGTGTAGTATACAAAAAGTAAAAAAAAAAATATATCAAAGAGTAGTAACTATTTGTAAATTATTCAGGGCTCATGGGGAGGGGAAATAAGGGGAGCTGTACTGGGGCCCTAAGTAGAGGGAAGATGTTTTGAGAGTGATGATGGCAACAAGGGTGCAAATGTGGTCTGCCTACAATTGAGGTATGTATGGATTGTAATGGGAGTTATATGAGGCCCCAATAAGATGATTTATTTGAAAAAAAAAAAAAAAGAGGGGGAAAGAGGAGCTTATACCAAAGGCTCAAGTAGAAAATATTTGGAAATGAAGATGGCAACATGTGTACAAATGTGCTGATACAAATGATGTATGGAATGTTATAAGAGCCCCCAATAAAATCATTAAAAAAATAAAAAGCTTAGAATACTATTCTACAACAAATATCCAAATTTTCTTTTTAGACATCTATTGATGATCAAAAGACTGATGATATATAGCCAAACCCACTTCTATCTAGTTAATTCTAACTCATGGTGACACTATATAGGGTTTCCCAATCTGTACCCTATGGGAACAGATAGCATCATCTTTTCCCCAGAGCAATGCTTGGGTTCAAATCATCCACACTGCAGTTGGATGCTCAATGTCTAAACCTATTGTACCTACCAGGAGGGAACCATTGTGATTGATAATAGGGATGAGCTTATCTGCTTCTGTAAAGATACACACCCTTGGAAATTTTGTATAGGGTTGATAAGAATCACAATGGACTCGGTATTAATGGATTTAATGATGCATATGTAAACAGATACCTCTGGAGGGCAATCTAGCATTCTACAGTAAAAAGTCTAAAAAATATATCTTTCACTATTCAAGTACTTCTAGGAATTCATTATAAGAAAACAATCCAAACATGCACGTAGAATAGAGGTCCAGAAATATCCTTCAGGGGCAAAATGCAAAATTCAGATTCCTAGACTCTACCTTTATAGCTTAAAAAAACCACAACTTCTAGGCCTGAACAAGGAAATCCATATTATAAATCTACACCACTGTTTAAGAGTCAATGTCAAGATTACAAAAAAGTCTGTACAACAATGGCAGGCGGTAGGGTGGGATTTCCTGGGCCATCTCAGTCAACTGGCCTACTATGGTGACTCGTGTTTCTACTCTGCTACCTTGTTCACTGTGTTCTGCCTGAAGTCTCAGGCGCACAGAGGTTTAAACTTGGTTTAAGTTTGCCTGGTGCAACAGGGAAAGCAGAGTCAGAAACAAGAGGTGGCAACAGATCAGTTTGGAGACCGCTCTTTTTGCTAAGGAAGTTAGAAGCAAAAATTAAGGGGGAAAAATTACTTTAAGCACTCCTGTTATCAAGAACGATGATGACGACAAAATAGTATGAAGTTTTCTGTCAAATTTGAAAGTTTACATATATTGTGCCAGCACAGCAAGATTCCTAGCAGTCACGCAGTATAAGATGCAGATACCGGGCTGAGCCCCGGTGGCGTAGTGGTTGTGTGCAGGGCTGTAGCCCACAGGTTTGATGGTTCAAATCCAGCAGCAGCTCTCCAGGAGCAAGACTGGGCTTCCCACTCCCACCAGAAGGCAGTTGAGCCAAAAAAGAAAAAAAAAGATGCAGATACTTTAATAAGTAACACAATGATATTTTCTTGCTCTAGCCTTTTCCAATTTCTACTCATATGGCTCTTCATTTCTTTTCTTTTTTCTTTTTTTTGGGGGCATCACTGCTCTCTGGTGGTGGGAGTAGGAGGCCCAGCCCCACTGCTGGAGTTGAACCTCCATCCTAGTGGGCCACAGTCCTGCGCACAACCACTACGCCACCAGGGCTCAGCCCGGATCTTCATTTCTAAACCAAAGTGAATACTGTAATTTTCTAATAACCTTACTATTATAGCTTTCCCACATGGAATTCATCTTTTTTCTAATTAGAAATTTCTAATTCTGTTAAAACACTATTTTACCACAAATCCTTTTCTGATTAAAATCACGGCCTTTGGAGTCCCTGTGTGATGCAGAGTTAAGAGATCATGACTAAATTTAAGGAGGTATCACAAAGGACACACTTGGCAATCTGCACCTGAAAAGCCACAGCCATGAAAACCCTATTTGGCATCCTTTGCGCATACAGGGTTGTCAAGAGTAACATTTTCCCCGTCTGATCAAAGTTCTTCTATAGAATCTTTGATTTAGAAATATTTTAATAGTGTTACCATCTAGTTTTTCTGGGCTCAAGGCAACGGAACCAATTGTTCCCAAAGGCAGTTGTCATACATTCATTCCACTTTTTCTTCCTGATTTTTATCTCTGTTGCTCTAAATAAATGGTGGATAGCTGTGCTTCCTTGAATGACCGTGCATAAACTTTGAAGAAGACCCCAGGAAAATAAAGGAGGAAGTTCAACTATAGTACTAAATACCAACGAACTAGGATGGTCCATTAAACTATGACCCTAGAGCGCCCAACCAAGAAACCAACTCCCTCGTAGTGCTTCCTTTCACAAAGCAGCCTCAGAGGCTACTCTTTGTGTGATTGTAAATAAAGGGGACTTCAAAAAGTTAATGGAAAAATTCCATTTTCCGAAGAACTTGTTGAAGTTCCTTGCATTTACAACTTTTGCAATTCAACTTGTTACACATGTTCAACTTATTGACAGTAGTTACAGTAATAGTGATGCCATCGTACTCTTACTCAATGTGCTCCACCTCCCCATACACATCAGTGGAAATGGAAACGAACTCATCCACCACCCCAGCCCCGTTCCAGAAAACTTTGGTCTCTGTACATTTGCCTGCTTTGTCTTTTTATATGGCTTAACTCACTGCCATCAAGCTGATTCCGACTCCTTGTGATTCTAAGGTAGAACTGCCCCTGTGGGTTTTGAACTGACCTTGGGTTTTCAACTCATTGGAAGTCCTTGGTGCTGTGTGTCTTTTATTTTTTGGTTAGCATTACCAATACTTAAATGAAGTAGTTACATATTTGTTGATTAATTTAAATACAAGTTGTAGGGGGCAGAAACAGATGGATTACCTGAATATGCATGTATGGCTGAACTACAAAGGGCCATAAGAGAAGTTATTAAAAACTTTCTAATGTACACCAAAAAGTGGAATAGCGAGATATGGCTGATTTCACTTTTAGGGCTGGCAAGTAGGGTCTGACAGGCAGACAAATGGACAGGACAGGAATACCAAGAGATATCTAGTTAGCACAATGAGAGACAAGTCAATCCTCTAGTGCTTTTGGAGAGAACGCGGTCTTGCTCCTATCCTGAAATCCAGAACTGTGATAGCAACGTTCTGTATGCAAATGCTATCTAATTTTTTAAAAAACTGCCACTTTGCTATGACAGATCTATGAAACCAACACAAATTCTGAAAAAAAGAAAAAGCCACTTAATTTTTTTCTAGGTAACCTTCTATTATACTTTGGGTGAACGCATACCACCACAGGTGCTGTAATGGACTATGCACTGAGCTGTCTGATTGCAAGATCAGCAGTTTGAATGTATCAGCGGTTCCTGAAGAAGAAAAATGAGGTTGTTTACATCCATGATCATTTAAAGTCTTACAAACCCAATGTGATAGTTCTACACTGTCTTAAAAGAGTTACTCCAAGTTTGAATCAACTCAATGGGAGCGAGTTTGGTTTTGCCAGTGGTTTTCAACCTGTGGATGGTGACCCTTTTGGGGGTCAAATGACCCTTTCACAGGGGTCACCCAATTCATAACAGTCACAGAATTACAGTTATGAAGTAACAGCAAAAATGTTATGGTGGGGGGGCGGGTCACCACAACATAAGGAACTGTATTAAAGGGTCACAGTATTAGGAAGGTTGAGAACCACTGGTTTAGGCAATGATTAAATAGTCACACAGGAATTAATGGTACTTATTGGAGCTGAATGACAAAATGTACTCTTACATTTGTTACTTGTTATATATTTTTGATACTAAAACTCAAAGTAAGAAGGACTCATGATTCTTTAATTTTTTAATGTTTGAAAAACAAGTAAAACAAGGTAAGACCTTCAATCCTTAGAAAAATCACCATCACCACCACCACCCTGTTAACTTCTCAATTTCTAGTTGAGAGCTGGATAAGAATGATCCTTCCAATCTGTCTGGTCCTGTACCCACTCAGTAGTCCCAGGATAGTTTTTGTCTTTGTTTAAGTATGCCCTAATAACTTTTATTCAACATAATTAGTGCCAAATGTTTGAGGGAAGCCCAATCCAGTTTAAATGTTTTCTTAAGTAATTGGAGACAATATTAAGTCGATGAAAACAGATAGTAAAGGGTGGGAATTAATTTATTCTTTAAAAATCAATTTACCTTGCAAAGAAAGAATTCTTTTATAATAGCCTTTGGAGAATTGTTTCCCTGCATAGAAATTTATGGCATAATGTACATGCCCTGACCACATGAGAGCAGACTACCAAAAATGCCTGGATTGAAAAGATTCAGGAACAGAACTATCTAAGGAACAGTAGGGGCTGAGCCCCAGTGGCGTAGTGGTTGTGCGTAGGACTACGGCCCACTGGGACGGAGGTTCAATTCCAGCAGTGGGGCTGGGCCTCCTACTCCCACCACTGGAGAGCAGTGATGCCAAAAAAAAAAAAAAAAAAGGAACAGAAGGATTTTTAAGGGACAGGATATCCATACGACACGAGCCTGAGTCCCTAAGTCTGAGAAAGAATTACCAAAACAGGAGGGGGACAACTTGGAGAAGCAATATCATAAAACTCAAGATTGGTTTCCAAACTTCATCAGTCAGATGGCCAACTCAGGTACTCTCTCAATGTAAGAACATTTTGTTCTAACAACCTGTGACAGTCATCTTCCTGACACAACTGCTGAAGACAAAATGGGAGCACAAGCTAATGTGGTGAAGAAAGCTGATGGTGCCTGGCTATTACAAGATACAGTTTCTGGGGTCTTAAAGGCTTGAGGTTAAATAAGCAGTCATCAAGCATGGAGGCAACAAAGCTCACATGGAAGAATCACACCAACCCGCATTATCATAAGGTGCCCACAGAATCAGGTATCAGAAGTTCCACAGCTCATCTGTAGACAATTGGACATCCCCTCACAGACTAATCACAAGGAAGAAATGAGCCAGCCAGGGAGCAGAATAGCACAGACAAAACACACAACATTCCTCTAGTTCATTAATGTTTCCTCCATCTCACTATCAGGACCCCAGTTTTATTTAACACAGAGACCCCAGTTTTATTTAACAAATCTGGCTACACCAAAGCAAGTACACTATTACAGGTAAGAGCTCTCGACACAGAATCCAGGACAGATAAACCCCCCCTCAAGACTAATATTGAGAGTAGTGATAACGTGAGGTTAGGGGGAAGGTGGAGAATGCAGGGATTGATGTTAACCGCCCCACCCCCTCAACACCAGAAATATGGGTGAAAGGAGACAGCAGATGGTGTAAAAGATGAAAATAAAAATAATTTTTAAATTATCAAGGCTTCACGATGGTGGGGATGGGAGGAAAAGAGGAGCTGATACCAAGGACTCAAGTAGAAAGAAAATGTTTTGGAAATGATGATGGCAACATATGTACAAATGTGCTTGCTACAATTGCGGCAAATACTGTGAAAAGCCCCCAATAAAATGGTTTACTAAACAAAGTCAGATGGTCAGACAATTCTAAATTTGAGAAATCTAATGAGGAAGACTGAAAATGGGTATAGAGATGAATAAGCCATCTGAAAAAATATGCTGTGAATAGACTTCACATAAAATAATTTCTCCCAATTAGTGTGCACTATACTATTGGAAATGCAAACTCATTGCCATTAAATTCATCTCGACTTGGGCTGAGCCCCGGTGGCGTAGTGGTTGTGCGCAGGACTGCGGCCCACTGGGATGGAGGTTCAATTCCAGCTCACAGGAGCAAAGGCTGGGCCTTCTACTCCCACCACCAGAGGGCAGTGATGCCTAAAAAAGTAAAAAAAAAATTCATCTCGACTCATAGTGACCCCATAGAACAGAGAACTGTGGGTTTCAGAGAGGGAATGTCTAGGAGTAGAGAGCGTCACCTTTCTCTTACAGGGCAGCCGGTGTTACACTATAGCTTCAATATATGTGATATTACCAGAAGAGCTACAATTCAAATTTAAGTTTGCATGACTCTGAAACCTGGATTTTTACCTACTTCGTTGACATTTGCCTTACCTTCAGGGAAGATTTCAATAATTTTGCTTAAGACCTTTATACATTTAGATAAACTTATTACTTAGATTTATTATTATTGGCCTGAAGTAAAACCAGCCAAATGGCCATATGTATTTGATCCAATTTTGAATCTTAAATTAAGTTGCTTTTAAATATTTAAATCTTGTGACTTTACCCAATACCTAAATTTAGCTTCTCTTGCTTTATTCATTTATCTTATTTCCTTGGCCCCGATTGGCATTAGAGTTCACTACCCTAGCTACAAAAAACTGAAGACAGCATTGATTACATTGCAATTCTCTAAAATAATACATATCAAGTTGTTTTAGACTTCTGGAACCTAAGTAGGGACTCCAAAATTGTAAACTTTAGTGGGAACACAGCCTTAACTTTCTCCTGCAGAGCAACCATGAGTGTGAATACTTGACCTTTAGCCTCCAGCTCCTTAACATCATAAAGCAAGCACTCAACGGGAGTTATTAAAGTAATGCCAATTCTGCTCATATTTGTAGCAACGAAATTTAGTGGTAATATTCTGAAAGACCACAAGATGGAGACATGGTTCCACAAAAAAACTGAACTTTATAAATTGTGACATTCCAAGTTACAAAAGCAAAAATTAAAAAAAAAAAAGTATATCCACTGCCATCAAGTAAAGTCCAGTTCATAGTAACTTCCCAGGGTTCTGAGTCTATAAATCTTTATAAATCGTCTATCTCCCAAGCGTAGGATGTGGACTTGAACCACTAACTTTTCCGTCAACAGCACACAATGTTTTTACCTACTGCACCACTTGACTCTAAAGTACAGGAAAATTTAAAGGATAGCCCCATATACTTTGAATGGGATGTAAGTATGTCTTACTTCAAAGTTTTAAATAATTGAGTTACTTCTTAAGCAGAATATCTGATCTGATGCAGATATACAAAAGCTCATACATAAACCTACCCGCATTGTAGTCAGTTGTCAATAGAGACAGACTCAGCCTATTAGTTGAATTCTCATAAACAAGCTAGATTAGCCATCCCAAACTCTTATAAAGGAGTTACCTTTATTCCTCAGTGTTCTTAGAGAGGCCCCAAAGGGAATACTTAGATATGTACCTAAAAGTACATTTGTATCAAATTTCAGCAAGACTCAGTATGACCATGGTTCTTTGGTAAAAATATTTCAAGGGACTTTGGTGATTTCCTGTATTTAGGATTCATGTTCTTGCAAGTAAGTGAGTTATATGTTAGTGATTCCTTAAGGTTACATCCCTTCAGCCTAAAGTCCACTCAGAATTTTTCAAAACATTGCTTACATACTGACTGTTCACAATGACTTAACATATATTACCTTACTGACATTTCCATCACATTTGAACTATAAAAGTTTGTCTTCTTCCAATATCACAATGCTGCACTACAAGTACGTGTGTTGAATGGTAAAGTGAAATTACTGGTATGGCTCTGCTACCCACATCAGCAATTCCCATAAAATGACTGAGTGGAAACATGCAAATAAGACGCAGAGGACTGTCTAACTAGGGAATTGGTCAACTCCACCATTCTACTAGGTATAAAGTGAGCCATCACAAAGGCAGGAAGAGAGAAAATGCCATGAGGACCAAGAAAGAATCACTGGAGATTGTATATAAAATCTCTGCAAAACAGTGATGGTGCCCAGTCTGACCATCCCCTACAACAGGCAAAACACAAAGGAGTACAACAGAGCAGCAAGGGGAGCAAAGCAATGAAGTCCCCGGGGAATCCTGAAAACAGACTTCCAAACTTGGGAGGGCAGGGCTTGGCATCTCATCAGATTCAACTGGAAAAATATACATGCAGACAGACCTGGAACTATTTATAGGCTCTTCTTCTCCCACTCCCCCCCACCTTTTTCTTCTTAAAAAAATGTTTATCTGTGTAAGAGAGGCAAGATCAACAATCCAAAGGAGGAAACAAGGGGACTGATGGTTCTGGGGAGACAAAGCGAGGGGAGGTGGCAGGCAAGGACAAAGGAACAAGAGACCTAAAATCAATGCACGGTGAGGAGCGTGTGAAGTCTGGTGGGACTTGAGCAAATGCAATATAGCTGAGGAATTACTGAAAGCCAAATGAGGGCTGAACATGCTAGTGGGGCAGGAGGAAATAGAGGAAAAAACTAGGAGGCAAAAGACATTTACAGAGGTCTAAGTATAGTCATGTATATATATATATTAATATATACTTTATATGTTAAGTATTAAGGATGCAGACATTGGGCCTCTACCCAAGTACGCCCTCAATGCAAAAACACTGTTGTAATAACCTGGCATTCTGTAACGCTCACTTTTCTGGCATGATTGCTGAAGACAAAATGGGTGCATAAGCAAATGCAGAAAGTTGATAGTGTCCGGTTATTAAGAGATATAGCAACTGGGGTCTTAAAGGCATGAAGTTAAAAAAGTCGCCATCTAGCAAGGAAACAACAAAGCCCACAGAGAAGAAGCACATCAGTCCCTATGTTCAAGTATCAGAAAATTCAAAATAATCATACCAAAGTGAGAAGAGTGAGGTGAGAGTCGAGACTCAAAGCCTATCTGTAGACAACTGAACAACCCCCCACAGGAAAGGGACCAGTGTGCCAGAGCGCAGTGTAACCTGACAAACAACAATCTTCTCGTTCTTTAAAGCTTTCCTCCCTCCGCCCCACTCTCCTGATCCCAGTTCTACCTTACAAACCCAGCTAGACCAGAGCATGTACCTTAAAAAGGTTAAGATCTCTTGACTTAAATCCCCAGGAACAGCAATGGGAGTATTAATACCATGAGGGAAGGGGGAGGACGGGGGAACTGAAAGCAAGGATTGACATATAACAGCCCCCCCCCGCAACAGACACATGGGTGAAGGGAGACAGAAGACAGTGTATGATATGAAAACAATATTTATAAAGGATTCATGGTATTTATAAAGGTGGTAAGGTGGGGGAGGGAGGAAAAAGAGAAGCGGATACCAAGGGCTCAAGTATAAAGAAAATGTTTTGAAAATGATGGCAACATATGTGCAAAGGTGCATGAAACAACTGATGCAC
>PVJH01045416.1:0-12396 GCA_004026705.1 Nesogale talazaci
CTCTGATGGTTGCAGGGAATGAATACCTAGAACCCTAAAAGAAGCTGGAAATGTCTTAGTCTAGGTCGTACCACTTGACCCTGGTTGTGAGGTGGACTAATAGGCAGATCTTTATGTCTCAGGCCTTACGTTGGTGTCCGCCCCGCATCTGGCCCGCTCTTACCACCATTTATTCCCTCTGGATGCTTTCCAAGAAGTTTCCCTAGAAGAACATCATGGAGCAAGGTACGTGACTTTTGATTCATTTATAACTTTTGTAAGTGGTAAATGTTATGGAAATGTCCAAAGAGCTTGTGAGCACACTAAAGAAGAGTCATTAACTTGCATATGATTACCTCTAGTTTAGAAAGTTAAATGTAAAATGTTGATTATGACACAAGAATTTCAATTATTAAAGAGATCTGGTAATTTTCTTTTTTTTAAGTCATTTTATTGGGCGCACTTACAGATATCAGGAAGGTAATTTTCTTCAGCACAACTGTGTGTCGTGGGAACTGTGGGGGACGAGGGAAACATTTCAAATCCCAAACTCGCTGCCATTGAGTAAATCTGACTCAGCACCCGTGTAGGTCAGCATCACAGCCTCCCTGGGAATTTCTGAGACTGCGTCCTTACAGCAGCCTCTTGTTGGGTCTCTAGAGGGTTTCTTTTGCGCTTGGAAAATAACGCTCTTATCATTGAGCGTTTGTCTGTGCATGATAGCTTCTTACAGGTGGAATTGTTGAATCAGACTACATAATGATTTGTAATCTAGGATAGCTATTTTATTTTATTTTTTAATTTATTTTTTTTTGGGGGGGAGCATCACTGCCCTCCGGTGGTGGGAGTAGGAGGTCCAGTCCCACTACTGGAATTGAACCTCCGTCCCAGTGGGCCGCAGTCCTGTGCACAACCACTACGCCACCGGGGCTCAGCCTGGATAGCTATTTTAAAATTGCTCCCCAGAGAGGTTTCAGTTGCTCTTTTCCCACACGTGGACACCTAATGCACTTTGGAACATTTGTTTATTGTTTAGATCTGACGAGTGAAAACAAGATGAGCCCATCAAGAGGAGGTTTAAACAGCTTAACTAGTTATGTGGGGGTGGGAGGTGAGATCCTTGCGCACCATCTTTGTGAGAAATGAAAAACAGGCTCCCCAGTCCTGTTCTGTAGAGAAAGGGTGCTCCCCTCTGTCATGTGTAACCTCAATGGAAACACATGTGTGGTTCAATTGTGAGGCTGTGCCAGGAGTGGGCAGTGTTTGGTTCTGTTGTGCATAGGATCTGTAAGAGTTAAAACTGGCCTGACGCCCCATAACAGCAGCATCATAGGACACGAGGCTATCAGTTAACCTTGGAACACATCGTGGAATCAAAAAAAAAAAGTAGGCTGAGCCCTGGTGGCATAGTGGTTGTGCACAGGGGCCCACTGGGTTGAAGGTTCAAATCCAGCAGCAAGACTGGGCCTCCTACTCCCACCACCAGAGGGCAGTGATGCCCCAAAAAAAGGGCAAATCACTAGTATTCTTGACTCCTCATGGTCATATGTTGAGAAGAATTGCTGTTTAATTAGGGGGGTCTTAGTTACTGAGAAGGGAGTCCTGGTGACGTAGTGCTTCCAGATGGGCTGCTAAGGACGAGGCTGCTGTTCCAAGCCTCCAGGCGCTCTGCAGGAGAAAGAGGGCGCTTTCTGCTTCTGCAGTCAGTCAGTCTCTGAAACTCACAGGGGTAATCTTGCTCTTCCTCTGGGGGTCTCATAAGTCAGAATTAATTCAGTCCCAGTGAGCTCCTAAGAAGGAACCCCAGTGACTCAGTGGTTAAAGCACTTGCCTGTGAACAATAAAGGTCAGTTGGAGCCTAAACTGGCAGCTCTTGAGGAAAAAGACAAGGTGATCTGCTCACGTCAAGGTTACAGCTCTGTCACCCTGTGGACAGTCCTTCTCTGTCCTCTCGGGGTGAGAGGGAGAGTCAGCTGAAACACACAGCAAAAGCAGCAGCAACAGTTACTAAGGCCTTGCCGAACTGCTTTTCATAAGTGGATTCTAAGCAATTCATAATCTTTCCTTTTTCAGATTTTGTTATGGATGCCAGGGGCCATTGAAAGATCAGCATGTAAGTTATTTTCTAAATATTAGGAAGTGTGTTAAAAAATGGGGGGAAATGCTGTTATCAACTTTCAAGATTCACACCAGGTTATTCCTTAGAAGTATAAACTATTGCAGGTAGAGACGATGTGGGAGCACCTGCTCGTTTCTAAGGAAATGAGGGGAAGGAAGTGCATCATGTTAAATTTGAGGGCATATTCATGGAAAGTAGTAACCAGACCAATAGGGAAATGTTGATGGGAATATTACAGAATAAAACAACTTGGCTTTAAAGAAGAACTCTGCTGTATATAGCATTTAGAAATTATCCTTCCTTGTTCACTTTTCTTCTTTTCCCTGCAGGTCTATGTTTGTACTGTGTGCCAAAATGTTTTCTGTGTGGACTGCGATGTTTTTGTTCACGATTCTCTTCACTGTTGTCCTGGTTGTATTCATAAGATTCCAACGCCTTCAGGTGTTTGAGTAGATTCCTGCATCTAGTACACATTGTATATGTGCAAAAGAAATGTGAAACTTTAAAAAAAGTGATTCTTTAGAAGTTCCAATTAAAATAGGAAGAGCAATTAAAAAACAACATCTGATTTAAGAAACGGATTGTATTACTTGTGGATGAAGTGCTAATAAAACTATTAACAAGACCTTTTTGCTAAGAAAATGTACAATTTTTATTAAATTTTTTATTTGTAACCTATTGCAAAACAACGTTACTTTCAGTTGATTTTGTTTTCTATTATTTTGAGTCATGTTTTAAAAGTCATTGTATGTTTAAATATAATAGTATTTAAGTTACATGTAATGATTAAATTGATGTGATAATCTCATAATAAAGATAAACTTACAATCCTCGTGGCTTTTTTCATTCTTTTTTTAGCATAAGACAAAAATTAAAATTACAAACTCACTGTAAGCTAATCAGAATAGTGTCTGGGGTCTTAAGTGCTTAAATTCAAACAAGCAGCCATCTAAGCGAGTCAACTAATTCCACATGGAAAAAGCACACCAACTTGTGAGATTCAAAGATGACCATAACAAAATTCAAATATGATGAAGGGAAAAGAACTGGAGCTAAAATGTGAACAGCCAATTTGTAAAAGGCCACGGAGGCCTGTGGGAGCTGAAACTCCTTTGGCAGATTGCCCCCCTGGACTCAGACAAAGGTTGGAACAGCCTTACTATCAAGCAAAGATCATGGCAATCCTGACGAGGCTGGTTAAAACTGGATACTTGGCCACTGGCCCTCCCTCCAAAACCCACCCAAATTTGTTCTAGGTGCAAGGGTCTCTTGCTTGTTCCATGACAGAAATTGCTTTCCTGGTTTTTTAAATATTGATGGAGGTCTTTTCTTTATTGCTCACTGTTGGTATTTTTATCGTACTGTTGTTTTATCCATACTACTATACCTCATTTAGTTTCTGTTCTTCATCTCAATCTGTGAAGCTGGATGCGTTGAGTTAGTAACTGATGCAAGGGTTGGTAAGAGATGGTGGGGGTGTTTCAGGAGTAAACAATGAAGATGGCAGTTGGGAGGGGACACTGGAACTGACTGATTCTGCAACTCATTTTAAAGGTGACTTAATCATGGGATTTCTGAAATTGATTGTAGTAATTGTACGATTCTTGATATGATTGAAAGATTGAAGTGGATTATGTGCTAATTAAAAACAATAGCTATAGGCTGAGCCCTGGTGGCGTAGTGGTTGTGTGTGGGACTGCGGCCCACTGGCACAGAGGTTCAATTCCAGCAGTGGGGCTGGGCCTCCTACTCCCACCACTGGAGAGCAGTCATGCCAAAAAAAAAAAAAAAAAATAGCTATAACACTAAGACACATGCCATGATACACTACTTACCTTTTGAGAGGTTTAGGTTTAAACACTCAGATGTAATTATAAAGTTGTATATAAGAAATTACTTGCTGCCATGATCACGAGTCTTTTATGTGTAAACTCAAACTCACCAGACTACCAGGGCTGCTCTAACACCAATTTCTTGAAAAGGTCTATTAATTAGTAACATCAGCCTGTCAGGAGTCTTTGTCAGCAGCAAAGCTCAGCGTAGTTCAGGTGCAAGGAGGTAAGCGTCTGTCCACATAGGGTCCAGTATGTCTTCCAACCATTCCATAACAATAGCTTCCAGGATACCCAAAAGGGGCAGGTCTGAGAGTCGCCACACTCAGGGAAGCCCAAAACATGGTGTCTCCTTTTCACTGATGGTGCTTCGTAAAGCTGGGATGGCGGCAACACACCGCTAACTTCAGAAGTAGAACGAGCGACCTCAGCCTAAGGTGGAGGTCAAACAGCTCCGCCTTCCAGCCTTTGTGCCAGTTCTCGGCGTGACACAAGCTGTCCCTGCCCCTTTGCTGGGGTCATTCCTGCAATGACCTCCAAGAACTCAGACCGTACTCAGGGTTACCACTTTATTTGGTAAATAACAGGTTTTGTAATTCAGGATCAGGAACAACTCAATTTTTTAAATCATTTTATTGGGGGCTCTTAACAGCTCTCATATCAACCCATACATCAATTGTATCAAGCACACTTGTACATATGTTTCCATCATAATTTTAAAATCATTTTCTTTCTACTTGAGCCCTTGGTATCAGCTCTTTTTTCCCTTTCCCACCTTTGTGAACCTTTGATAAATTATGTATTATTATTTTAATATCTTACACCATCCGCTGTCTCCCTTCACCCATGTTTCTGTTATTTGTCCCCCTGGGGGTGGGGGTGTTTAAGCATCAATCCACAGATCTGAGGATACAGCTCTTTAGTCAGGACAACTTTGGGCAAACCCTCAGGCAAGCTTTCAGCTCTTGGCCCCTTGGCCCAACTTCAGCCCTATTCAGGCAAGTCAGTGCCTAAAGGCACCCCACGCTGCCAGCCAACAAACCTAAAAGCGTTCCAAGTACAAATCCTTCGCCACGGTTTCCAACTTTTGCCTTCTGATCACCATTCTCGGGGCGTCTTGGTAGCACATTAGACCAATTGCAGATCGAGGAAGTTGGTAGAATTTTTCAGTTTCTTTCTCACTGACCTCCGTGGTTTTCATTTGTTGCAATTTTTATTTGGTGGGTGCTGTGAAGTGAAGTTCCGACCCACAGGGTTCAGAGAAAGACACACCCCCCTCTCCTGTACCTTCCTCCCCATTGTTCCCAGGCCGCATTGCTGCAGACGCAGTAGTCACTGCCTTTAAGTTGGCATTTAAATCTGAGTAATAGTCGTGTTAACTGGTCTCCCGTGTGGTTTATAGATATTATGCTCTCACAATCATTGCCACTAAGCCTTGATCTTGGAATGTTCTTTTTCATGAGGAAAGCAGGGCTATTCGGTTGAATATGCTGTTCTGGGCATAGTAAGTCGTGTGACTGTTTGATTCAAAACAGCCAGTGCCAACTTACTTCTGCTCACCAATCTCTCAGATATCGAACTGTACGCATGCTGTTTCACTTCCTAACAGCTTGCAGTTTTCCTAGATTTATACTTCGCTGTTGAACTTACTGGTAATTAAGGGATGTTGACAGCTGCTGCTTCTAATTTTGTCAAGCTCCGTCAGCAAATGAAGGTCCCTCAAACTTTGCTCCATTCACATCCTTGAGATTGACACTACTGGAGTAATCCACTACAATTCACCCTCATGTGACCATAACGCAGTGCTTGACTTCCAGGTAGCCACTTTAACCATGTCATCTAACTGTGTTCATTGGCCTGAATGTAGCCATTTTGTATGACCCAAGTGTGACCATTTTGCAACTAATGTAATTCCTTTCGTAACTTCTGACCTGTTGCCCATTACTTTTGAAAGTGCTGGTGTTGCTTGTAAACTCAGTTTTATTTTCATAACTTCCTATTTTCCCATATTTTCACAAGTTCCTATTTTCCCATGTAGCATGACACCACCTGCCCTTATGTCTTGTTTAATACCACAGTATAAAATTCCCCTTGGTAAGCACTCAGGGTGGAGGATAGATTAGGGTCTAGGTGTCCCTTGACCCTTATTAGCTTTCATGAAAGCTGATCTCGATCTGGTACGATACGACTCTGAGGAACCAGGTCATCACCAGGCTTTGTCAGATGAGTGCCTTCCAACCTGGGTGTTATGCTAGTCAGAAGGTCGCCAGAGGTAAATTCCTGAGAAGCAGCTCACCTGTTCCTTCTTCCTAGGCTGTCTTAGTTTGGAAGCTCTGCTGACACTTGTCCAGCCGGAGTGAGCCTGGTAGTATTTGAAACCCTGCTGGCACCGTCTCCAGTCTCCCAGAAACGGCCACCTGATAGAGAAGGGGTGGCCTCGAGGGTATGGATGGCGATGCATGCTATCAGGAGACACACACATCCATAACCACGGAGACCACGAGTCGAACAGGGGGCTTTCCTGTGGACTCTGCAAAATACAAAGGATAATTAGAGAGTAAACACGAAGTGAGGGAGAGGGAGTGTCTGTTAACAGGTACAGGGTTGCTTTGTGGAATGGTGAAATGTCCTGAAATTTGGTGGTTGTATTGAATTGCACACTTTGAATGGATGAGTTGTATAATATGTGAATTCTGTTTCAAGGAAGCTAAGTCTGAGAAAAATACCCAAACCCTGGAAGTATACATCGGGTATGCATATGGGATCAGGATGAAGGTACTGGTTAGCCTTTTAAAGACTTTATATTTTTGCATATTCAAAGACAAGATGTGTAGAATTCTGAGAAGTTGTGACGTGAATGAAAATAAGTAATATTGTACCAAAGGGTGACTGTTAGCTGAAGATCTGAATAGTAAACCATAGTCATTTTATTCTTCAAATTAAATAGTAAGTGGAATGAAATAGTAATGGAGGTGGAAGTTGGTGGGGAACTGTAATAATTTTTTTTTAATTTGGGTTATGGTTCAAACAATACACATTCCACCTATACGTGGCCATAATGTACACTCTTTCCATTTGCCACAATACTCAGAGATTTAAAAAAATGTTTTTTCAGAGACTAAGGTAGAAGACAAAATGACTAGAGTGAAAGACTTATATTCACAAAGAGAAAGCATGTCCGGATTTCGGTGGAAACTCCCCTGTGTGTTAAGGGCTGTGTGTGACTGCCTGTATATCCCAATTGGCCTCTGAATCAAAATGTTAACACAGGTCAAAATGGGTCGGCAGGGCTTTGGGTGCTTAGAATGCCTGTAAGAAAGAGGAATTCTGACTTTGGTGGATTTCTCAACATTCTCAACATTCTTTAACTTCCTCAGATTCGCGGTTATGTTTATATTCAGCATTCTGTACCATCCTGATGATTGCCAAATTGAAACCCTCATGAGGAGGGATGACAAAAAGGTACAACTGGTCTCAGGGAGATGAGACATGGCATCTGAAAGCTTTCCGTTGGTTGGCTGAGTTAAAGGGAAAGGTCAAGAAGTCTAGTCCTCGGAATCTAGAATCATGAAGAAGCAGACCTAGGAGGATATTACACTTCTCGGCATTAGTCAGGAGGAGCCTCAGATCCCTTCTGAGCCCAGCTCCGTAAGGACAGAGGATTTATCCTTTTGTCTCCAAGTGCTCTCCTTGGGTTCTGGTGAGAGCTGTACAGGTGATGTGGTCCGAACTCAGAAGCTACACAGGTCGGACCTGGTTAGTGTTTGATTTCATCCTACTGAATGCTACCCAAGTTCACACCTCAGGCCTTTGTTCTGGAAGGAATGAATGGATTGTTCATTAAGCTCTGAGTCTTAAAGCCACTTAAATTATGAGAATACAGAAGATCAAAGAAAAAATAGAAGGTAATTTCCCAGACTCAACAGGAGACCCAACTGCTTAGACTGAAAAGGTACACTGATTGCCTAGAACAATGAATGCAGCTTTTAGCTGCATGAGAGAGAAGATCCTTGAAAAAGTATCAGAGGGGCTGAGCCCCGGTGGCGTAGTGGTTGTGCGCGGGACTGCAGCCTACTGGGTTGGAGGTTCAAATCCAGCAGCAAGGCTGGGCCTCCTACTCCCACCACCAGAGGGCAGTGATGCAAAAAAAAAAAAGTATTAGAAACAAAACAAAAACAACATATATGAGAAGAATTTAAATAAAAAAGCAAAAAGTTTTTAAAATGGATCATCACTTTTATAACATTTTCTACGTGTACCAATGTGCTTGATACAATTGATGTATGGACTGCTATAAAAGCTCTAAGAGCCCCCAATAAAATGATTTATTTTTTGGGCTGAGCCCCGGTGGTGTAGTGGTTGTGTGTGGGACTGCGGCCCACTGGGACGGAGGTTCAATTCCAGCAGTGGGGCTGGGCCTGCTACTCCCACCACCGGAGAGCAGTGATGCGCCCCCCCCCCCCAAAAAAAAGAATTAAGCACAAGCATAAAAAAAAAAAGAATTAAGCACAAGATTAAAATGTTCACTCTCAAAGAAAAGATTTATACTAGCATATAAATTCTCCAGAGAAAAACTATTCTGAACAGGGTACACGTTCCTTTTGTAGGACAAGTAGATTTTGCCGTTTTCATTGGGCCTGACAGCCTTGTTGACTTTGGACGATTTGTTGGTGGTTTCTCGGACAGTGTGAAATTTGTTTTTGAGTGTTTGTTCCTCAAATCTTTGCTCATGACTTCCCGTTAAGGGGCAAACAGAACTTTGGGGCCAAGTCATTCATTCTCTCGTCTACCTGCACGCGACTCTGGACAAGCCTCTGGTAAGTGCATGACCCTGTAGAGCAGAGGTGCTTTCTTCTCTGACTCAACAGATGGCCCGGGCATTTCTCTTGGGGCGGGAGGCCGATGTAGGGGAGGAGAACAGGCAGAGGAGCGACCCGGTTCTTGCTGAGTGTCTCTCACACAGTCAGACCCATCAACAACCCAATGTGTTAGAAAGTGGGTGAAGGGAGACATTGGACCATGTGCACTATGACAAAATAATAATTTATAAATTATCAAGGGCTCATGAGGGAGAGTGGAGAGGGACAGGAAAACTAAAACCAAGGGCTTAGGTAGAAAGCAAATGTTTTGAGAATGATGAGAGCAACAAATGGACAAATGTGTTTGGCACAGTGGATGTATTTTTGGATTGTGATGAGTTGTATGAGCGTCCAATAAGGTGATTTTTTAAAAAAGAATATAGGATTCTTCTGCACTCTGTCCTAGACTACAGCCTTTTTTGCTTGTTTACAGCAACTTTAGGAGACTGGTGGTGTGGGTTGTGTTAGGTTAGAAACCACACAGGGTCGGCAGGACAAGCACAGCAGCTTCTCTGAGGGAGGAAGGCGAGGCTGTCTGTGCCCATCAAGAGTCCCACGGGCCACAGCTGCTCTGTCCTGGGGGGTCACTGGGAGTGAGAATAGACTTGATGGCACTGATGATTTGCTTATTTTGATAATAGCTTTATGACCATAAAGTCCACCCATTTAATGTGTACAAGTCAGTGACTTTTTTTAGTACCTTCTTCACCTCTCCCAGAAGAAATCTTGTTCCCCTTAGCAGTCACTCCTTCCAGTCCCAGAGGGGGCCCCTCAGCTGCACCAGGCCGCTCAGCGCGTCTGCCTTTCAACCGAGGGCGTTCAGCTTCCAGCCCTGGAACAAGCCCAAACTCACGGCTCTCAAGTCCATGCCAACTCAGAGCCACCGTGCAGGGGAGGGCGGAGCTCCCCGCTGTGAGAGTCTGGGACTGGAAGTCTTTTTATTTTTTTATGTATTTATTTTTTTTTGAAGACATCACTGTTCTCCGGTGGTGGGAGTAGGAGGCTCAGCCTTCTTGCTGGAATTGAACCTCCATCCCATTGGGCCGCAGTCCCGTGCATAACCACTACGCCACCGGGGCTCAGCCTGACTATAAGTCTTTCCAGGAGGAGAACGCCCATCTTGCTCCTGAGGAGCTGCTGCTGGTTTTGCACCGTTAACCTTATGGCTAGCAGCTCACCTTGTGCTCACTCTGCCACCAGGGCCCCAGTCCAGCACTAGATCAGATCATTAGAGAGGATCCGTGGGCTTCATTTTGCAACGAGCTCACCAGGCCTGCCCTGCTGCTCTGTGAAACCAGCCCTTAATGTAGTCTTTACCAGGGTGGACCCCCTGGGGCTGGGGGCAGGATTCAAACTGCCAGTCTCTCGGTTGGAAGCCTGTTGGCTGCTGAGGCACCTGATTTGAAGTTGCCCAGGCACAATGGCTCCTGATGAAAGGAAAGGAGCGCGAAGATGGCAGATGCCGGGTCGGAAGACACAGCTAGGGGGATTCTGGAAGAAAACCAGGCAGAGGAAGTCAAGCAAGAAGATGGTCCCTTGGTTAGGGCTGCTTTCACAGAAATGAAAATGATTAACCGGGAGCCCTTGGTTGCCGTATCCACCATGCTGGTGATTTTCTCTGGAAACACCAAGAGATAGTTGTACAGTTCTTGTTTATTTTTAATTGGGATGTGACCTGAATTTTAGAAAAACCCAAACTCAGTGCCATTGAGTTCTGACTCGGGGCAACCCTCCTGGACAGGGTGGGACTCCCCTGTTGGCTCTCTGAGACTGTAACTCTTTACGGGAGTAGAACGCCCCATCTTTCTCTGCTGAGGGGCTGGTAAGGTTTTAGGCTGCTGACCTGGTGGTTAGTAGGGACATCGGGGCTCTGGTATCACTAAGAAGACTGTGGGGGAAGGTATGAAGACACAACTGAAGCAAGGACCCGACTGACTGCGGCACAGAGCTTCCTGAGGGACAACTGCTGAACCTGATTTGGGCCACTGGCAACAAAGAAGCTGTTTTTCTTGCATTAAAATCTACTGCTGGGGCTGAGCCCCGGTGGCGTAAATGGTTGAGTGCAGGACTGCGGCCCACAGGGTTGGTGGTTCAAATCCAGCAGCGGCTCTCAGGAGCAAGGCTGGGCCTCCCACACCCACCAGAGGGCAGTGATGGCCCCAAAAAAATGATTTAACCATTGTGGGGGGGGGGGGCATGTTCTACAATTGCTTGTGACCATGATTGTACAGCTCCTCTTGTCACGATCAAACTATTGAATTGTGTGGTCTATGGATGAAATGCCAATAAAATTATTGCAAGAAAAAAAACAAGTAGAGGCCCACCATGAGGATTGAAGGCATCACTAAGCCATCAGCTGTCCTTGGCTGCAGCCTTTCAAAGGTTAATGCAAAAGAGAGAGCCCCTCCTCTCCTGCTTGTGGGCTAAGACGCAAGGACCCAAGACTTCCTTCTTCTCACTGTCTAACAAACGGGCAAAGGAGCCAGTGCATTCCGACTCTGCTCCAGTCACATCCACGCACATCCTGATGATCACATCACATCGCCACAAGCAACCTCAATGGGATCTCGGAAATAGTCTCTCCCTGCAGTGGGAGGGAGAGTCAGCCAACACTGGACAGCCAGTGCTGTGGTGCGAAGTCCCATGCCTCGGAGACGGTCAGGCCAACAGTTGGCAGTGAGAACCCCAGGTCACAGGCAGCATCGACGCCCTCAGCCCGCGGCACCGCCAGCGCCCACTGCCAGGCAGGTGGTTTCAACTCACAGAAGAGCTACGCAGTTTCTGAGGCTGTACATCTTTAATTTACAGATCCGACAGATAGGGTCATCTTCTCCTGCAGAGCAACTGGTGGGTTTGAGTCGTTGATTATGCGGCTAAAAACCTGGTGGTTACTGACAGCTGCAGGCGGACAGCGCCCCCCCCCCCCCCCCATCATATCAGGATAAGCTAAAGTAACACGGTTGTGGGTCTGTAGTGAGGGAGGGTCTGTAGTGAGGCCCTTTGCGGAGAGTCCGTGTGGCAAGTTCCTAACGGAGGAGTGGCTGACCCTAACTGGTCGTTGGAACAACAGGGCACTATCCACGAGGCCTGCCGGTGGGCGGTCTGTCAGACAAGCACTTCAGTGGCATGTTGCCCCAAGGTGGTCTTTCTGTGTGTCCTGAGAGGCAAAGAGAAGGAGGGTCAGCTGCTCCTTTGGTCGCTCCGGGGTTACGACCCGGGGCTGTCTAGGGTAAATGGGTTCGGTCTACCAGACTTCAACCTCGGCGGGAGACGAAGGCCCCTCGCTGGGGATTGAACCCAGTTCCTCGCGTCCCGCTGCGGGAAGCTGGCGCCCGAGGGGTCTCTGGGGACAGGGGCAGGAGGAAGCTGGGGCCGTGTTCCGCGGGCGTCAGGAAACAAACTGGCACTCAGTCCCTCCTGAGGGGGCAGGGCCGGGCAGGCGCCCCGCCTCCCGCAGCGCCGCGGGGTGGAGCCCTCCAGGCTCTCCTTCCTGCCGCCGCGGGCCCCCAGCCCCAGCCCCGGACTGCTCGCCGCGTGCGCCAGCACGGAAGGGACGAGCGCAGACTGCAGCGTCCGCACGCCCCACGCACGCACGCCCCACGCACGC
>PVJH01045417.1:0-12400 GCA_004026705.1 Nesogale talazaci
CAACACCCCTCAGGAACTACAAGAACCTAGCAAGGAGACAGTTCCCTTTCCCACCACCAGGTGGTGTCCATGCAGGCTCATGGACACCCCTAGGGGATGGAGCAGAATTGCACTGCCCCCTGCCCTGGGTTCCCAAGACTCCTCCTTCTGTGAGTAAACCGCTCCATCCTTCCCCCTCAGGGAGACCATGGTGGTTTCGAACTGCTGACTTCGCTGTTAGCAGCCCAGAGTGGGATTAAAGAGATGGCGGAGTGACAGAGAAATAAGAAACGTCTTTGGAACATCGGGTCTTGATAATGTCATCTCTGTCACATAATGACTTTACTTTTTACTGTGCAAAAATTCCAGCATGCATAAAAGTATATTAAAAAACAGTGGAGCCACTGCATTGAAATGCCGTATGGCCATCAGCCAGCCTCAGCCATGACCCACTCCTGTCAAATTCTGTCTCATCTCCAGTCCCTCGCCACTGACCGAATTGTTTTGAAGCAAATCCCAGGCCCCAAACCCAGAGATGTTTCCATTTGCAAATTAACTACCATGAAGTTTGTGGTCATCTGCAGTAAAGCATAATTACTCATTGCCCCGAAGCTTAACAACGCTAGACAATCTTAGAGAATCTGGTGCAATGAATTATGTGACTATTGTTTTAATGATCACTTCATTGATTACTAGTGATTGAAAAGACATGCCACCCATTCGCAAATACTTCATTTTCTGTGAAAAAAATGCTGTGGCCCATCATGTGTCAGATTTTCTAATATGGATTTAAAATATCGGTGTCTGAGAGCTGTTAAAATATAGACACTGGAGACTTCCACACAATGGAGACTGAGAGCAGTGATGTAAACACAAATCTCCCACACATTCTAAAACCTGTGGGAAGCCAATAATTAGAGTTAGGGAAACTAGGCACACCAAGGGCCTTGGCATAACTCAAACACAGAAAAATGCTGTGAGCTCGAAATTTTGTGCAAACCAAAATAATCAACATCAAATCCCAGTGGCTTAAAATAGTTACAACATAAAAGAAAAAAGTGCATAGCCGTTTGCAAGAAAATAGAGAAATAAGAGCTGATTTAGTCCAATGTTAGGAGAGGGGAGTAAAAAGTAATAAGAATCAGAATGGAAAATCGGTGAAAATTGCTTAAAAAGGTTAAATTATGGAGAACATCAGCAAAGTCAATGTTGGCTAACTGGAAAAGTTTAAAAAAACAACCCTAGGAAGACTGATAGGGGAAAACACAAATTCCTGGAAGCAAGAGTCTACCGAGGCACACCACTGCAGACCCGACAGCTAGGAGAAGGGTTGCAGCAAGAACAATGATGTTTAGCCGATTTAAAAGCAATAAGCAAATTCTTTTTTAAAATAGCACAAATTGACAAGCAATAAAATAACTACAAATCTAGGGCTGAGCCCTGGTGGTGTAATGGTTGTACGCGGGACTGCGGCCCACTGGGACGGAGGTTCAATTCCAGCAGTGGGGCTGGGCCTCCTACTCCCACCACCAGAAAGCAGTGATGCCCACAAAAAAGAAAAAAACTACAAATCTAAAGAGTTGATTACCTATTAAACAAATTTAATCTGTAATCAAAACTTTTCCACAAAGAAAACGCCAGACTCAGATGAAAAACTATAAAACATCTAGGAATACATCTAATGAAAAGTGTGCCAACCCTGTTTATTAAAAACGAAATTACCGGGGCTGAGCCCTGGTGGCGTAGTGGTTGTGCGCAGGACTGCGGCCCACTGGGTTGGAGGTTCAAATCCAGCAGCAAGCCTGGGCCTCCTACTCCCACCACCAGAGGGCAGTGATGCCTCCCCCTGACCTCCCCCCCCCCCAAAAAAAAACTAAATTACCGAGAGACCTAAGTAGATAATATCTGTGCATGGAAAGTTTCAGTATAGTTAAAATACCCAATTCCCGCCCCCACCCCCTATCTCTCTGAGGGGCGGGGCCATCCCCGTCATAAACTCTGGAGGGTTGGCTGGTTTGCACACTTGTGAGTTGTAGATTTTGAAAAAAAGGATTCTAAAATGTATATCGATGGAATGATTAGAATAACCTACGTAATCTTGTTAGAGTTGAAAAATTGATAGGCCTTAAAATGATTCATGACTTACTATAAAACTATGACCATTAATACGATGTGGCACTCATGTAAGGACAGACAAACTGATCTTCAACCAAGATGCTAAGTCAATGCAATGGGAAATTCTTTTAAACAGATGTTTTTGGAGGGGGTTGTTTGTTTTTCGCCACCCAGTTAATCGTTTTATACAAAAAAATAAACCTCAATCCTAGTTCATCACAGACACAACCATTAATTCAAGATACACAACAAACATAAACCCAGAACTACGAAGCTCATAGGAGAAAATATCTTTATGAATGTGGGGTAGGGAAATTTGCATAGCACATAGAAACACTAATGGTGAGTGGGGGAAACCTGGGACGATGACCGCATTGAACTCATCGAGCCCCTTCCAACTCACAGTGACCCCACAGGACAAGGCAGGGCTGCCCTTTCTGAGACAGCCACTCTTTATGAGTGGCTTTATGAAAGCCTCCTCTTTCTCCCACAGAGTTGCTGGTGGTTTCAAACTGCCGACCACGCAGTTAGCAGCCCAACAGGTAACCATGAAGCCACCAGGACGATATAACGATATCCTGATATCACCTGCCAGTTACATGTTACTGAAGATCACCCAACAAGGGTTGCTGCAGTACATTGACAGATACCTGCCAGAGGTCCGGGCTGGATTCAAGCGAGGACATTTGACTAGGGAGATCGTTGCTGACGTCCGATGGGTCTTGGCTCAAAACAGAGCTTACCCAGTAAGATGGTGACTTGTGTTTTATTGAGTGCGCCAAGGCATTTGACCGTGTGGACTACAGATAACCTTGAGATGAACGGGAATTCCAGAACACTTCGTTGCCCTCGTTCAGAACCTGGTCATGGATCAAGAGGCAGCTGTGGGAACAGAACAAGGGACTACTACATGGCTTCAAGTCAGGAAAAGTACATGTCATAGAGCTGTATCCTCTCACTGCACGTCTTCAGTCTATATGCTGAGCAAATCATCAGAGACACTGGGTTATATGAAGGAGACTGTGGCATCAGGGCTGGAGGCTCATCAACAACTCATCAACATCAACAACTTTGCTTGCTAAAAACAAGGAGAACTTGAAGCACTTACAGATGAATGTCAAGGACTGTTGCCTTCACTACGGATTACAACTCAATGGAAAGAAAACCCAAATCCTCCCAATGGCACCACTAGGGAACATCAAGAACCATGGAAACAAGGTTGAAGTTGTCAAGGATCCTGTTAGACTTGGATCCCCAGTCAATGCTCATGGAAGTAGCCGTCAAGAGACCACAAGACTTCTCTGGAGTATTGAAGAGAAAGACTGTTACTTTGAGGTCTAAAGTGAGTCTGACCCAGGCGGGGTGTTTCCAGTTGCCTCACAGGCATGGGAAAGTCGGACACTGACCAAGGAAGACTGTTGAACAGAGGTGCTCAACCTTCCTCATGCCGAGACCCTCTAAATACAGTTCATCATGCTGTGGGAACCCCCCCAACTATAAAATTATGTTTGTTCCTACTGTAATTTTGCTACTGCTATGAATCAGGTGACCCCTGTGACAGGTCGTTCAACCCCCAAAGGAGTCATGACCCACAGGTTAAGAACCGCTGCTTAGAAGAACAAATGCATTTGAATTTTTGTGCTAAAGAATATCAACAGCCCTATGGAATGCTAAACCAATGTGTCTCAGGAGAAGTATGGCCTTGGAAGGAAGGACGGTGGTGAATCAATGGCTTCCGTACTTTGGACATGTTGCCAGGGGAGAGCAGTTCCTGGAGAGGAACAACCTGTTTGGCAAAGTAGAGGGGCACCCAAGGAGAGGCAGGGCCTCAAGGAGAGACACTGACACTGTGGCTGCAACAATGCGCTCAAGCATAGGAGCGATTGTGAGGATGGCCCCGGACCAGCCAGAAGGTCTCAGTGGATCAGAGCCGAGTCAATGGCACCGAGCAATAAGGCCCTAACATCTCACACACACTAGAGTTACCACCATGAGGAAGACTGGCGAGCCTAACAACTGAACTCTGTGTATTACAGGCTGCAGTGTAACCCTTTAGGAAAACTCTTCTGCAATTGCTGATAAAGGGAGTCAGGATGCCTGCATCCAATGGACTAGTGATTCCTCTGTTGACATTTCCAAAGCAAATCGGGGATGTTCACAAAGACTTGACCAAAAATGTTCACAAGAGCTTTATTCCTAACACCTACAAGAGGACAGTGGATCAACAAATGACAGCCATCTAACAGAACATGACTCCTCCTAAAAGGAATACACTATTGACGTGGCAGTCACTATCTGGTGTCAATTTGAGGATTAAGAGGGTAGGGGTGGAGTCTAGTCAATCTGGAGATAGCCAATGAGAACTCTGCGTGGGCATGGCTTTTTCCTAGGAATTCTAGGTAATCTGGCTGTATTTCTCCCTTGGTGGTGAGAGACTCGTGACTCAGTCCCTTGGAGAGGCTCTACTGACAAGACACAAGGCTGACTCGTTGTGAGACATCCCAGAGAAGTCACATGGACTTAACCTGATAGAACCAGACCTATGAAGCCGGAAAAGTCACTTAAAGATCCCTACCAGTGCTGAGATGCTTGAGAAGTCACAGAAAGGCCCCTGCCAAAGCTGAGATGCTTACAGTGCCACTGTATACACAAGACTCTGCATCCATTGACCTGTGATTGTCCCGGTGTCACTGCATGTGCTTCGTGAGTCTGAAGAGGACTTACGGATTGGTATCAGACATATGGGCTAATCGAAGACTTACGACCTTGAACTTGACTGGGCTGGGATGTTTTCTTGATGTACAGTTGGCTGTTATATATAAACCTCTCCCTTATATACATATGTATGTTTATGCATTTTTTTCTCTAGTCTACCCGGACTCACACAACTGATCATGCAAGACCTGGATGGATCTCGAGAGCATTATACCGAGTCACAGAAACTAGACACAAAAGTACGTATTGTATGAATCTATTTACATGAGATCCAAGAACAGACTAGGTTCTCCTATGTATTAGAGCTTAAAATCTGAGCACCTTGTTTGTAGAAGACTAGAATGTTCAAAGAACCATGAACTACTGTAAAAACCAACAAATCTTTCTTGGAAGTACAGCCAGAATGCTTCTCAGAAGCACGAAGGCAAGACTTCATCTCATGTACTTTGGACATGTTGTCAGGAGAAGCCCTGAAGAAGGACATCATGCTTGGTGAAATGGTGGGACAGCCCATAAGAAGAAGACCTTTGAAGAGATGTACTGACATCGTAGATACACATGAATAATTGTGTATGGGATGGGGCAGTTCTGTTGTACATGGGGCCACTATGAGTCAGAACGGACTCACTGGCACCAATCAACAACAACACAAATAACAATGAGACCCAAGGTCCATTTGCGGAGTCCCCACATGTATTAAAACCAAAACATAGCCCAACTCACTGCCATCATGGCGCTACCAACTCACAGTGACTCTCCAGGACAGGGCAGAACTGCCCCTGCGAGTTCCTGAGACCCTGACTCTTTATGGGACCAGGAAGCCCGGCCTTTATCCTGCAGAGTGCTGGTAGTTTTGAACTGCAGACCTTGCCGCCAGCAGCCCGACTTGTAGGCACGACGCGCACCATGTACATTAAGCCTCCATTAAATCCCTTCTCAGCACTAGCCAGGGCCGTATGAACAGTGCTGCCCAGAGTCAGAGTGGATTAGAAAGGGGACCACCTTCCCTCTAAGCAGCCCAGGGAGCAGCAGTCTCCTTCAGGGGCTGCCTGGGAGTGTCCTTCCTGGAGATGCTCTACTGGCGTCTCACAGTCGTGAGCCATGTCCTGACGGCCTTGGTTGGAAGGCCCTGGACCAATCTTGTAAGCTCTTCTGTAGAACATACGGTACATGACCCAAGCATGGTTCCATTCATGCCTCTGGTCCCACCTGTAACTCTGCTGTACTGATCTGCTGTGAATCATGTTTTGTGACAGCCTCGTTGGCCTTTCCTTATCTTTTCTAAGTCTCTCAATCTCAGCAAACTCTTGGAGGCCCTTAGGCTAATGGTTTCCTTCGTCTCGATGGCACGTCTCTGTCCTGTTTAAGATTTCATAAATGTTCTCCTTATAGTTGAGATTCAGGGTCTCCTTTGTTCCCTAAATCATCTACAATGTTGCATATCCTAAACTAGCCACTGGCTTAATAATACTTCCAGTAAGATGGAGAGACAGGGCCAGGAGGCGCACTGTCACTCACGGGTGAGGAGAGCAGGAAGATGTAAGGTGCCGTCACGGTGTAACAGAGCACAACTCTGCCTGGCCCCACTCATCCTCACAGTCGCTTCCATGTCCACGCCCAGGGCGGCAGCTGCAGTGGGACTCGGTGACCTTGAGAGTCTTCCCTTTCCTCGGTGACTCTCTACCAAGCTGGTGTCCTTCTCCAAGGACTGGTCTCTCTGATAGCGCATCATTCCTCAGGAGAAGTCTGGCTGTCCTTCCTCGAAGACGGACTCATTTCTTTTCTCCAGTATCTTGTTGACTCCAACCCCTAGGAACCTGATGTATAACCCTGCCCACCCTCACGTGGTTGCAGCCGTGGTGTTACTCCGTCTCTCTCTCTCTCTCTCTCTGTCTTCTTTTTGGCTGCCCCTCCACTTACCCACCATGATGTCCATTCCCAAGGACGGGTCTCTCCTGCTGGCATGTCCAGAGGAGGAGAGACAAAGCCCTACCATGCTTACCTTGGATGCACTTCTTCTTTCAAGAGGGATGGATTGGGTTGCTTTGGGGGGCTGTTTTTGCCAGTCTGTGGTACTTTCAATAGTCTCCATGTGCACCAAATGCAATCCTTCTGGCAGTCCATGTTATATTTAATATTATTCCCCAACAATGGCATCAATCTTCTTTAACCTGCCTTCTTCCTTTTCCAGTTTTCAGTGTGGGAGGCAACAGAACACAGCATAGCTTGAGTGAGATGGACCTGTGTCCTCAATGGGGAAAACTTTTTTAAAACACTTTAAAGGCAGTTTTGCAGCAGATTTTCCCAATGCAATACATCATTTGATTTCTTCACTGCTGCTTCCATGGCCAATGACTGTAGAACCAAATAAAATGAAATCCTCCATAATTTGAATTTTGTTTTCTTCCTACTGAGGCGTAACCCACCCATACTGGAAGTTGTGGTCTTTGATCTTGATCAGTATGAGTGCACCACGTCCCCTTCACTTTCAACAAGTGAGGCTGTGTCATTTACACACTGCAGCTGGTTAAAGACCCTTCCTCCAATCCTGATGCTAACTTCTTCCTCATACAACCCAACTTCTGGGTAGTTTGTTCAACATTTGGACTGAAGGACTCCAGTAAGTGCATGGCAATCCTGACCCATACCGTCTCTGGTTTTAAGCCACCCACTGCCCCCATGTTTTGTCTATGTGCCTGCCAATTGGTCCACGTACAGCTTCTGCAGGCCTTCAATGAGTTCTTCTGGAATTTCCATTCTTCACAATGTTATCTGAATTTATGATGATCCAGGCAGTCAGATGCCTTTATTTCATCAGTAACTCACAAGCTAACATCTTTTTGTATTCTCTCCTTTCAGCCAAAATCCATTTGTTGTCAGTCATGGCATCACTCCTTACATAGCCTCTTTTGAAGCTGGTTTAAATTTCTGGTAATTTTCTGCCAATGTCCTGCTCCATCCATTTTTAAATGATCTTCGGCAAACTTTTCATTGTACATGTGATATTGATGACACTATTTGATAATTGCCTCACTCTGTCAAATCACCTTTCTCTGGAATGTCTGCGAATACAGATATGATTCTTTTTCTAGTTGGTTGGCCAAGTAGCTGTCTTCTATGCGTCTCAACTAGTATTTCACCAATTCCTGGAGCCCTGTTTGTGCAATGCCTTCTGGGAGCTTGGATTTCTTCCCTCATTACCACTGGTTCCAGATCTTATGCTACCTTGGTTGAGTACTGTGGCACAGTAATTGCATATAACCCTTATACACACGTCTTCTGAGTTTAAACAGTGAGTCTTCCTTCCAGCTTCTCTTGATGTTTTTGTTGTCACACACACCCTGCCCCTGCCCCCTGTGGAATCCTTAAATCTTGCAACCTGAGGCCTAGATTTTTTTTTTCTTAAGTTCTTTCAGCTTATAAATGCCAAGTGTGTTCTTCTCCTTGGGTTTTCTCACTCTAACAATTCATTCTAGTAGTTTGTCTTCTTGGTCTGCCCTTTGAAGTCTTCAGTCCAGCTCTTTGACTTCATTTCTTCTGCTTGATTTAGCTACTCAAGAGGAAATTCCTAAGTCTGTTCTGACACGCATGTTGGGTCTGTTCTTTCTTTCTTGTTTGGTAATAACCTTTTGCTTTCTTCATAAACGACGTCTCTTTGAGGCCTCCCACAACTTGTCTAACCTGTGGTCAGTCATGTTCAGTGTGTCAAATGTATTCTTCTAATGGTCTCTAAATCCAGGTAAGATATACTCAAGGTCTTACTTTGGTTCCTGTGGACTTGTACTTTTCTTCAGCTTCAACGTGACCTTGCCTATGAGCAATTGATGGTGTGTTACAAGTGACCTGGATCTTGTCAGACTGATATATTGAACTTCTCCATCACCTCTTCTCCCATCTGTAGCTGACTTGATTCCGGTGGAGTTCACTTGGCAAGATCTACGTATCTATTCCTTGTGTATGTGGATTAAAAAGGATATTTCTTGTGAATAAGTTACCAGTCTTGCAAAATTCTATCAAGTGACCTCTAGCATCCTTTTTCTTCCTCCTCACCGAGGCCTATTTCCCAAGTATTGACCCTTTGTCTTTGCTTCCCGTGTTCACACTCCGAACACTCCTAACTGTGAATGCAGCTTGATGACTTGTCTTGTTAATTTCCGACTTCAGGCGCTGATTAAAAATCCTCAATAGCTACATCTTTGGCATCAGTGGTTGGTGCACTAATTTGAGCAATCGTTGTGTAACTGGTCTTCTTTGTGGGTACATGGGTGTTACCTATTCCTGGCAGCACTGTACTTTAGGAAAGACCGTGAATTGTTCATTTTGACTATGACTATGACGTTGCTCCTCTTCGATTGTCACTTCTGGGCCAGTGAGCCATCTGATCATCAATATCAAAATGACCAATGCCAATCTATGCTAGCTCACTAATGCCTAAAATATGTCTAAGCATTCCATTTTATTATCGATGCCTTCTCACTTTCCTCGATTCAAACTTTATATTCCAAATTTCAAATACTAATGGTAAGATGCTCAAACTAGGGAAAAGAAGCTAGGTATTTGAGAAGCTAGGTATTTATAGGCCTTTGGGCTAATCGGCTCCACTGGAGAGAAATTCTTTATGCTTCTACTGGACAAAAATCTTCCTGTTAATCTCTAACTTGACTGAGTCTGAGACCTTTAATCCATATGCAACAGTGAGTCATACTAATACATTCCTCTGAGAACCCTTGAGTGGTTGTACCCTGGGATGACTTTGAAAGGGTGACATAAAATATCTACCCCTGTTTTAGATGACTTTGGATAATTTTTCTGGCACAGAGGAATAATCACTAACGGTATCTTTGTGATGGAGTTCAGTCTTATACTGAGTTCTCTGAGTAAGAAATCCCAAACTACAGAGTATCTCCACCCTGCGTGAATGAGGATATTCCAGAGCCACCGGGATGGAGGATGACACAATGAACTGGATCTTTTTGGTATCACAACGACCTACCCCCAGAACCCCTCACTCGTGTGCCAGTTTGTCGTATGATGGTGTGATGTGGAAACCTCTGTCACAGGTGTTTCATCTGCCAGCAAGGCCACCCAAAGTGAGCAGGCTTCGCCTCCGGACTAAGAACAGACGACTAAGGAATCATTGGTTCCCTGATTCAGCGGAAGCAGCCATGGAAAACCTTATGCGTAGTGTGAAAACATCATCAGACGCCGAATAGAGGCAGAACATGGTCGGAGACTGTGCGGGAAGATGGGCCCACAGGTCAGAAGGCACTTGAACTTGATGGAGGAGGAGCTATATTCTCAGAGTTGAGTAGACCATGGTGATGTAAATACAACAGATCCTGTGGGAGCGGAACTTTCAGGATCTTCACTGGCTGATGGGGTGTCAGTGAGGTAAGGAAAAAGCTGCAAACATCTGCTGGTGATTAGAAATTGGAATGTGTGAAGTATGAACCTAGGAAAGTGGGAAGTGATAAAAAATGAAACGGAATGCATAAAGCTCGGCATTCTTGGCAGAAGTGAGCTGGAATTGCCTGGCATTTGTCATTCTGAATCAGAAAAATGTATGATTTACGATGCCGGGAATAACACAATCGAGAGGAATGGTGTGGTGAGCACTGCTAAAAAGGACTTTGCCAAACCCATCATGAAGTACAATGCTGTCTGTGATAGAATTCTATCTATCAGCTTTCAAGGAAAGCCAGTCAAACAACTATCATTCAAATTTATTCACTAAGAAAGCTTATGGTGCCTGGCTATCAAAAGACATAGTGTCTGGGGTCTTAAAGGCTTGAAGATAGACAAGTGGCCACCTAGCTGAGGAACAGCAAAGCCCACGTGAAAGAAGCACAGCAGCCTGTCCTGACACAATCGCTGTGGACAAGGTGCGTGCATGAGCAGAAGTGGCGAAGAAAGCTGAAGGTGCTCGGCTATCAGGGGATGGAGAGTTGGGGGCCTTGAAGGCTTGAAGATAGACAAGCGGCCATCCCACCGAGAAGAAACATAGGCCATGTAGAAGAAGCACAGCAGCCTGGTTGATCACGAGGTATTGAGGGGATCAGCTATCAGGTATCTAAGAACAAAAAAATCATATCCTTGTGAATGAGAGGTCCCACAGAGAGGGGACCCAAAGCTCATCTGTGGGCAACTGGACATTGCCTCACAGAAGACCCGGGGAGGGGACAAGGCAGTCAAGATGCAATGTAGCAATGATGAAACATATTTTGTTCCTTTAGTTCTTAAATGCTTCCTCCCCCCGCTACCACTATCATGATCCCAGTGCTACCTTACAAATCCAGCTGGACTGGAGGATGTGCACTGGTACAGATAGGGACTGAAAACACAGGGAATCCAGGCCAGAAGAACCCCTTAGGACTAATGGTGAGAGGGATGATAATGGGAAGGTGGAGGGAAGGTGGGGTAGAAAGGGAAAACTGATTGCAGGGATCTACATATGGCTTCCTCCCTGGGGGAGAGGCAGTGGAGGTGTGGGTAAGAGGAAGCATCGAATGGTGTAAGATATGACAAAATAATAATAATTTATGGATTATCAGGGGTTCATGGGGAGAGTGGGGGGGGTGGTGAGGAGCAGATACCAGGGGCTCGAGTGGAAATCAAGTGTTTTGAGAATGATGACAGAAACAAATGTACAAAGGTGCTTGAAGCAGTGGATGTGTCTAGGGATTGTGATTAGAGTTGTAGGAGCCCCCAAGAAGATGACGATAAAAAATTTATTCACCAACCACAAAAGCTAGTGAGGAGGAAAGTATTCCTCCAACGTCACCAGCCTGAAATTGATCAAGCATGCAATCCAGATGCACTGATGATTATTGGTGATTGAAATGCAGAAAACTGGAAACAGAGAGGAACAGTAGTGAGTAAAACACGACTTTGGGGGCAGAAATGAAGCTAAAGATCGCCTGATAGAATTTTGCAAGACCAATGTCTTACTCATAGCAAACAATCTTTTTTCAACAACACAAAAAGCAACTACGTACGTGGACTTCTCAGATGGAATCCATAAAATTCAAATGGACTACGTCAGTGGGAAGACATGATGGAGAAGCGCCATGTTGGCAGCCAAGACCAAGGCAGCAGCTGACGGTGGAGCAAACCGTCGTAAGCTGTTTCAGCAAGTGCAAGTTCCAATGAAAGCGGAGGACGGGCCTCAAAACCAGCCCACCACCGCCACCACATGACCGTGAGTCTATCCCACAGGATGTCAAGGCCATTTCCAGAGCAGATTTTGTATAGTGAACCCGCCTGACAGAAGACCTGATGAGTGGTGGGTGGACAGCAGGGGCGTCACGCATGAAGAAAGCCAGGGGTCATTACAAAGACGGGAGAGAACATATTAACCTGGAGGTGGGAAGCGGCCCTGAAAGCTGCTCTCAATTGCGGGGTGGCTAAAGTCACGTGCTGAATATGAACGCTCACAGGGGAGCTCTCGAAGGCAGAGGAGAATTCCACCTGAAGAAAGCGGCGTATCATTTAAAAAGGTTGCGACCAGTCGTGACCCTATGTAGGGTTGTCGAGGTTGAAAATCTTTAAAGGAGCAGACAGGCTGGTGGGTTTCGGCTACTGCCTTCGTGTC